>JASANG010000148.1:0-117509 GCA_030248215.1 Enoplolaimus lenunculus | reverse complement strand
GGCCAATGTTACTGTAAGGGGCGTCCAGGTTTCTAGGCTTAGGCTTTTAGGAATACCCTTAATCTACTGTTACGCCCCTTAATGTAACATTGGCCGGACATAAGGGAGTAGCTGACGCCAGCGGTACTGTTTATTAAATGCAAAAACTAAGCATTGTTTCTAGATCAGTCAGAACAAGCGTTCACTGCAGCATTGTTTTACGGCAACGAATTTACACTGCTCACCTTCGATTTGCTACTGTTTTGCATTACTGATTTGATTGCGCATAATTTTGTTATCGCAACAATAATCTCGTACTTTGTTATTACGGTACGTTGCTGACCAATGAGTGAAGTTGTGTAATATACCTCTGTTAATGGTATAAGAAAATATAGGTCACCGAAATCCTTCCTGATTGGAAATACCAGGGCAGCGTTGCAGTGGCGGATCCAGGATCTCAAAATGGGGGGGCAAAATTTCACAGGTAATAAACTTATTTTTGACCCATACTGTAGTGACCCAAATAAGAGGGGGGTCCCCATTTTGAGTCCCAATTAATAGGAGTCCGTATCCCTAATAAGAATCCGTAGCGGGTCGAGTCCTTAAACCCTTGTTTAGAGTCCATAAATGTCTATTATCCCTAATTGTAGCGCATAAATGACTCCAGAGCCAAGAAACTTTAAAGCGTGCTTATACTATTGTGTATAAAACAGAGAAATAAACAGCGTAGAACAGCAATTGACACTATATAAGTTTTGTCGAGATGCTGTTGGGGGGGCACGGCCGGGGTGGCCCCCCGTGGATCCGCCATTGAGCGTTAGCTTCCGGCTTTAAGCTTCAGGGGTCGAATAAAAAGTTGATATTTGCGGTTTTGACTTATAACGAAAACAACACGATTGTGATTAACAGGTGCAAGCAACAAAACTTTAATTTAATTGAAAAAAGTAATAAAAGTTTTCGTTGTTGTCGGTATTTAAAGCTTAAAAACAATTATTTTACAGGCAATCAAGGTGTTTCGCCAGACTGGAGGCACAAAGAATTTGGTACGAACAAGCTTAGTCGATGAAAGGTTTCTGATTTGAAATAAAAAATATGCAACGTGAATATTAATCTGTTTTTTTTCGTTATAGTACACAAAGCTAGTTGACTTGCAATGCGTTCATTGAAATGATAGGTAAATACTACAATATAACTACAGGTCGTTGTATGTGCTGTCAATTTATGTGCTTTGGTTAATCCACCAATGTTTTGCACATGCTGACAGGCAACTTCAAGCTTAGCTACAAGAACCGTTAAATTTTCCAAAAGTTGAATACGCAGTGGTAAACCTGCCCCACGAAGTAATAGTGCCAAACCTATATACTTAACGAAAATAGTACTGTAGTGACCCGAATATGAGGGAGGGTAATAAGAGGTGGGAGTCCCTATTTTGAGTCCAACCAATAGGAGTCCGTATCCCTAATAAAAGTCCGTAAGCGAATAGAGTCCGTAAACCCTTATTATAGTCCATGTCAATTATTCCTAATTGTAGCGCATAAATGACTCCAAGACCAAATAATTTCAGTTCGAAACTTTAAAGCATACTTAAGTTTTGAAAGTACATTCCTAAATATATCCTTGTATTATGCATCAAGGGGCGTTTGATACAACACAAATACACAATTCAACCGATGGTTGCAATACCCGACATCCTATTAGTAACGAAAAATGGCGCGCAGGGCGGCTTAAAAATAAATAACAGTCCGTAACCGAAGAACAAGGGGGTCCATCTGAAGAGGTCAAACTAATATCAGTCCCCCCTCGTATCCGGGACACATTTTCAAAACAAATGCACGAGTTAAATTTTGAATGTACCGTACGCCAGCATTGAGTTCAATTTATCCGAACTGTTTTTAAGCCATAATAAAGATATTCCAACAAAAGATGTCAGACAATGACTGGTTTTCGAAACGCCATTTAAGTTACGTGCTAAGTAATTACTTACTGTAGTGACCCGAATATTAAGGGGGGAGTGATATTTATTTGGCTTCTCCAGAGGGTTCCCCCCTTGTTGCTCGGTTATGGACTGTTTTTTAACCCGCCCTCCGCCCCATTCGTAACTGATATATATCCGGTGCTGCAATTATCCGTTGAATTAAACGTGTGTTTGTCTTGTCATTATTTTGAGCGATATTGCAAGGTTATACTTAGGAATGTACTTTCAACATTTAAGTACGCTTAAAAGTTTCAAACTCAAATTATATGCGCTACAATTAGAAATAACTGACATTCATTGACTCTAATTATGGTTTAGGGACTTTATCCGCTACGGACTCTTATTAGAGATACGGACTCCTATTGATTGGGACTCAAAATGGGTACCCCTCTTACTCGGGTCACTACAGTAACCATTAAGTCGTTTTTAAAACACTAAGTACGTTAAACATAACTTAAGTTGCTAACTAAATTTTATATACAAGCTCTTCTCTAGTCCCAGAGAATAACGTTCCACCCTGATCTTTACATGGGCCACTTGGTCTAAATTAAATTGTACTCATGAAACCTCTTTAAAAAGCAAAACTATTGTTTTGTTTTGAGAATTTTTGTCGTTTATTTGTTTTTGCTCGAAAATTTAAGTATTAACAAAGATTGACTTAGAAACTTTTCATATATTTGAGCCGCACGAGAACCGCTCAAAATGATTCCTGGCAATTTTAGCCACAGCCACATGAGACTGATTGATTAATGCTTATCACGCCCGAAAAACAGAAACCCGGAAGCGAAGTTTAATATTCTATAAGATAATGCATACGCAACTGCAATTACATTGTGAATGTATCTAACCAGTATAAAAACCTGATATGCAAAAAATTTGGTAACATCAAAAATTTAAATCCAATTTTTTTTCAAACACATCCACAACTCCATCTCAAATTTTGCTGAAAAAATTTATCTTTTAATCAGTACTGTGGTTCCTTTCCTTGCACAGCTATACAAAACACAAATCTGAACTCAAAGCGACACCAAAAATTATTTCGCGAGCAAACAGTTGCTTTTACAATTGGTAGTTTTGAACTGTACGGCATAAACTAATTTTCCCCAAAATTTGTACTCAATACAATTTCCACCAAAATTTAAAACCGCTAAATTATGCTTATTTCTCAGCTTTCGTGTAGCCAGGACTTTATTCATTTCTAAGGGTTTTATTAATGCAGTTGACTTCGGCCTTATAGCAATTTAATAAAAACTATAAAAGAAAGCAAATCTAATGTACTGCACAGTATAAATTAAAACAAAGCGCAAAACAATGTATTGCAATATTGACCGACGTGAAAACGCAGCCAATGATTTAGAACAATTGCATAACTTTTGTACACTTTCACCACATTTAAACTGCAGGGTTAAGTTTAGGATTAGGTTTAGCTAAACTTTTCCTCAATTTAAACCTAAGCCTACGGCTATGGAGGAAGTGTACAAAAGTCAAATTACGTCGTGTGCGAATACCCTACAGCCTACACCTAGTTTAACTACTAAGTGAAAACTCAACCATCTACACCACTTGTACGACTAGATAAACAAAGTCAAATCTAGTTGGTAAACACAATATCAAGCGACCCATTTAAATATAGCAGCCTTTATAGTTTCCGCTTAAAGTGTCGAAGACTTCTCGTCAAAATTGGCAAATGCTATGTACAAATTAATGTTGAACCGATACTGAAAAACACCGATATCGATATTTGGCTACCGATATTGATACTTAAGTTGAGGTAGAGTCAGTATACGTCCGCTGATTTTCCGAGCTGTTTTAAACTGTCGTTCAGGCGAGCGCAAACGGATCTCTTAAAGTAGAAAACTCAAAAAGTTGTTTTATTTTTTGACCATTTCAATTGTTGATTTATGCTTTTTGACCATTGCAATTGATGTATGCCAATATTCACTATTCAGGCTATCTAAAATGTCATATGTACAAAACGAAAACATAGCGTATACACCCAACACTTATTAAGTTGCATTTCGGGAGATCCGCTAATTTATTTGACCGGATTCGCATTTTAGAAATTGCTTGGTTCCGGCCCAGATCCGGTCGATGTCTACCAGAACCAGACATTCGGCCGATCCCTGAAATTGACTTATATAGTGTTCGTTCTATCATGCTTGCCATTTACTGCAATCATGTGTAATCCATTGCCTCTGTTATAACCACATCAAAAACAGTTTTTAATAACTGGCACTGTAAGTTGTAAAGGTAATTTGCATGAAAAGTTCCAACTACAAAAAGTTGTGTAAGCGAACAGGGATTGAAGCGTCGCTTAACACGTAAGCTTACAAATGTGCTCATTTTGAATCAAGTTATTAATACGTAAACACAACACATACACAAAATGTTGACTCGAGTAGCCAAACTCACTTGAAAAATAGATATAACCAAATATTTATAAAGATACAATTCAGCTATAACATATTCATATGAAAAATGTGAAGAAACAGCAACACAAGTAATTAATATAAGTTTAATTTTGCACATTAAAACTGTTGTTTGTATCAGTCGGAAAAAGCATTTTGTATGATACAGCAGGAGCAGCAAAAATAATAATAATAATAATAGCAACAAAAACAGCAATAGGGCTCAATTATATAATAAAACCGAACATCAACGAAACGACCACGCTACACTATCCATCCTCTAAAAAGTGGTATATCGTGAAATTTCCGAAAATATTATAAAATATGCTTATTTCTACAATTTGCAAACTTTATAATTGCGACCAATTCTAAAATTTTATAATTGGAGAATATAACCTGAAACCAGGGTGCAACTAGAATTCTAGAATTAATTGCCGGAAACCGAACCGGAAAATGAAAAATACATGCCACCGAAAGTTCATTTTAATTTTCTTTTTGCAATATTATTGGTGAAATAACCCTAAGATGGAGATAAGTAATCACTTTATCTGCTGTATTTTAGATTTTCATAATCCACGGAAGTGCAATCAACCTTACATGGTTTATTTTCAGCGATTGTCAAGGTTTATACACTATTCGAAAGAAATTACTTAATTTCTATTGTCATTTTTAGTAAAATATTTTAATTTCCACCGACCAAAATTTAATACCGGTATTTCTAATTCCGGTAAAAAATTACCGGAACCGGAGGGTCAAAATTTCCCGGAACCGGAATTCCGGTTGCACCCTGCCTGAAACAGTTTCGCAACAAGAACTACCAATTGTTCATGTGTTGGCAAAGAAGCTGGGTTTACTTGTTTCAGTTTCAAGAAATTCGGTCATGCTCATGAGAAACTGAAATTTCGAAAAATTTCAAAACAGAACCGATTTTGGCCAAAAGTCGACGGTTGTGGATACACAAAAATTCACGCAACCTACAATTAAAACAGCTATGGCTTCCCCTGCACCAGGGAATACAGTTTTTCAAAATTGTCAACTTTCAATTGATTTGGATGATTACTTTCAAAATTTATCTAAATATGGAAATAGGTGCTAGAAAAATATATAAGTCAACGGAATCTTCTGATGTTTAGCTTTATAAGTTGAACGGCCAAACCAAATAAGACAGTACGCAAGCACACACAGTGGCCTATCCTTTCCTTACACAACCATACGAAACCATATAATAATAATAATAATAGGTAAAACAATACAATGGTAAGTTATGTACTGAATGTGACAGTTCAACTCAACTTTAAACTGCTAACGAATACAATACAAATGAACGAAGAACGAATGTATGAAACGCAATTATGTATTTCACAAAGAATCAAGAACACAATGATAATTCAACAGTTAGCGAAAAAAGTTACATTATACTTTAATGATCACAAGCAACCGTGATAAAATTATTTTTTTTCAAACGAATGCTCACTTCAAAGTTTACAAAAATTCTCAACCAGCGAAATAACACAAGTTTGGTTATTCTTTACAACATCTCGAGTTTGAAATTTTCTTAATGGAATGAAAAATTTTAAAAAACCTTTTTTCTAATGAATGCTCACTTCAAAGTTTACAAAAAATTCTCAACCAGCGAAATAACACAAGTTTGGTTATTCTTAAAACATCCCGAGTTTGAAATTTTTCTTAATGGAATGAAACATTCTACAAAACCGATTTCTAGACGTAACAATTTTAAACCTGGAAAGATCTCTTAACCTACATGTGCATGATCTACAAGCTATAACCTCTCAGCCAACACAAATCGTTAGCATATAACACAGAAGTTACCAATAAATAGGCAAAACGGGCCAATGTGTCTAGTTGCTTTAATGTTTTTCAACTGTTCCGCTTGAAACCAAATTACGAGCTTCACATCAGTTATTTTCATAGCAAAATTTTCACGGCCAAAAGGCTTACGGTTGACATACATCTTTCATAACCCGCTTGATTAATATAATTGCTAATATTATTATTACATACAAAAAACAGTGCAATATCATTAATGTACCTTAACAGTGAAATGTTGCGCACGCTAGTATCACCGAAACAGCTTCAGCTCCTCAAAGACGTTAAAACCAACACAGATCCAAGTTTTCGGCATTCCTAATAAGCTTAAGCGATCGACTTGGATGTTACATTAAAGTAGATGAAAACCGGACCCTCGGGTCAGAGAAGTTTTTTCCAACTCCAACTGTCCTGTCAGTCACAGATTCACTGTAAACCTTGGCATAAAGTCATACCATACAATGCCAGAAAGACTATATTTTGTAAGCACGATAGACCGCAAATTACCAAGTGCAACCCTGAACCGCATGCCCGTTTATAAAACGGTAAGGTCTTTGGCGGAAAATGATATCCGACAGTGGCGAAGAAATGTTCCATTTTACAACAAATTTCTACTTATTCAATTTGTTTTAATTTTTAAACATACAAAAGGTCAAATGACCATAAGCATTATAATTATGGATCCATTAAATCAAATCTAATACATTATTACCTTAGCCATTTTAACCTTAAAATGCCAAACATTCTAAACAAAGAAACATTCTAAACAAAGCTAACTCTAAAGATTTAAAGTTAACAGACCTGGTGAATAAATTAGACCAAGTTTAGCTCTATTTAAGATATTAATGGTATTTACTTCAAGTTCCAGTAGAAATTTCACTATTCAGCTTCGGCATTTCGACACCCGGTCGAACCATGCAAACTGCCTATCGGATCCGAACACAAACGTTGCATTGCATATACATTAGACTGTAGACAATTCCGCAGTACTGAATCAGTAGTTCTTGCGCCACGAAAACAACCGAAAGTTTCAAGATAAAATCAACAATTCATACTTGACGAATTAGCATCACCAACACCGAAAACTCTATTGTTTAAACAGGAGCTAAATTTTACCAAAGCAGGAGCAACAATTGAATTCTTACAAAAATTCCGGTCGGAACCGGGAATTGAGAAAAAATACCGCAAGCTTCATTCACCAGTAACGCAGAATACACTTTCAATATGTTTTTGGACCAATCAAAAAATCCATTTATGTATATATCTGGTCACACATAGAGTGATTCTATTATAAACCTAACAAAGACATATATTTTAAATCACGCTATATATTTTAAATCACGCTAAATATACCAACAATTACTCCATCATATTTGTACAAACTATGAGATAAACGCAATTGAATTATTAATGGTATCATGGCCTTTCGTATTGTGAAACAAAACCGTCAACGAAACAAATTTTAAAATCATTCAACGAAACAATTTTTAAAATCATGACACAACCAACACGTCTATTTTCGGAAACGACCAACACTACCACCAACACCACTTCATAACGTGTTGTAGAATCAAAATGCATTCAAAAATCAAAATATTGCAAGAGTTGACAGCAAATCAAATCGAAGTTTAGTGGCAAAACTGCCCACGCCCGATCGAGAGCTCAATCGGCGAACATTTCAATCTGACTTTCCCAAATTCGCACGCAAGCCGCCTCAAAAAGCCTCTAAGAACAAGGGATTTTAAGTCCAACCAAAAATTTGAGTTCCCGATGATGTAAATTATTTAAAAAACACATCCAACGCCTGCACTACGCTTTTACAACCAATAGTTTGTGTTCCAGACAGTGTAAAACACAACCAACGCCCCGCGTAGGCTTTTCCAAAAATTACCAGCACCCGCGTTGCTACCGTGAATCCGTACGTCACGTCCATTACGTAAAAAATCTTAACTATTTGCTCAACATGACTGTTCCACCGTAATTCCTGCAAAAAATCAATTCCGTTTGTAGTTGTGAAACTACAAGTCGAATTTGACACCTATTCCTATCTTGTTCAGTTTAATAATTGGCGAGTAATTTTGTACGAGTGATGAAAACCAAAAAAGAAACCGCTAATATCTTACTCAGTTACTAAAAAGTAACACAGTAATTCGGTGTTGCAAAATTATTCTTAATTCCAGTTCTTGTTCTTGTTCCGGCAAGAAAGTTCAATTCGTGTTTCTGTTCCCGTTCGGGCAACATTTAGCTTCTGTTGGAAGCCTGCTCAACATCAACGTTACTTTTGTTTTGCGTTTTAACGACGTGGCCGAGTAAACAAAGAACAAACATCGAACATATATACATATTTGCAACAAAACATTGGACTTTAAGGTACTTCTTTACTCCTCCGACTATAAAACGCCTCGACACACATAATCACTCTCTAAAACAGACTTAGACACTTAAACTTAAGATCAGCTTCATGCTTATAATAAAATTCAAAGCACATTAAGACTAGCATGGGGGGGGGGAGGTAAACAAGTACCGCTTTTAATTTCAAAGACATAACTTCACATTTAAACACTTCGCAACAAGACACAAAACGGCAATAATTAATTATTATTGTTGTTATTATTAATATACATTTGCATTATTCTTCATCTGCTGGTTCACACTACTACAAATATAATATGCTAACAATGTTTAAAATAAATTCGACTGTGCTTGGCTAAAATACACTGTATATATAGCTAACAAAACGCATCGGAATATAAATGTACGTAACCAGAAAAAAACTCCAAAATAACCGAGACAAAGTGTTATTTCTCAAATCTCAACGTCAACGATTTATCCACGCCCGGCCCTACGTACAGTAGCGGATGCTTATTGTCGGCCAGTACTTCCGCTGCTGCTGCCTTGATGACCAGGGGACATGCTAGATGACGAGGTTAGCGGACGATGTCGCTCCGATCCAGAATGAAACGGCCGCGGCAGTAGTCCACCGAACCGGCGCGAACAACTTGCACCACCGGCGTTGCTTCCTGTCGCCGCTGGAGGCACCATACCACCACCACCACCGCTGGCAACTGTCGTCGAGGTAAAGCTCTGGAACCACGAAAACGCTGTGAAATACTTGCCTATATATAGTGCGATAACAACAACAGTTACACAACGACAAAGAAACAAGTGTCCGAAATGTTTCTGCGATTAACAACAGATTGCTCAGTCGTCAAAAATTTTCAGCGATATCAACGTTTTCAAACTGCATCTATATCTTCATGTCCGTTCCTAATTTTGTGCCAATGACTCTACTTACCTGCATCTGTGAGTGCCATGGGCCGCCTGAACCACTGCTCCCAGAAATAACCGCCGCGGTGGTCGATGTCGTTGGAGTTCCAATGCGAGCTGGAGTTTGCGGCGCTGAACCGCCACTGCCAAGAGTACCAGACGAGGCGGAAGAAGTGTGCGGCATCGCGTACGACGACAACTCAGACAAACCAAATCCGCCAGCCGGCAGTTTACTTGCGTTGCTTGGGACGCCAGTTCCGGAAGCGGTTGCGCCAGAAGTACTGCTCGCCGCTATATGGCCCATAAATTGTCCCATGATTTGAAGCATCTACAAAAAAACTGTTTACTCGGCAACAGGCAAAATAGTTATTTGACCACAAATGATGTACTTACATAGTTTAAATTATACAGTCACAAGGGGAGAGAGGCATTACGGCTACAAGACTATCTAATTGTAACCTACCTGACCCATATGCTGTTGCACCTGCGCTGCGGACATAATTGCGTCCAACTGAGAGCCACCAGTGGCGGTGTTCGCTGTCGTCGCTGCCACGCGAGTCGCATTGCTTGTCGCTACAGCTGGTGAAACAGGATACGCAAGTTGCGATTTTACCTGTTGCTGTGCTGCTTGTTGCAACATCTGTTGCATGTTGCCTGTGCGATCCATTCCTGCTCCGACGACTCCAAAGCCCGGTTTCATCATTGGAGAAAACCCTGCAAATACCAAAAATAAAACTAAGTAATCCTGCTGCAACCACTCAATGCACAAAGCAATACATACTGTTTTCAACGGATTCCAGGTCTGCCTTGGCCGCATTGCGCGATTTTGGCACACGAAAACTATTCTACGTTTAAAGGTCTCGTTGGTTCAGTCATTTGACTGATTCGATAACGTTCGATACAGTCCATATTCACCAATCGAATATATCGTAGCCGGTTTTTTCCTTAATCCTAACAGCACTGAACGAAATTTTAAAAAATTACCGGAAACGGAACGGGAAAATACATGCCACCGAAAAATTAATTTTAGGTTTCTTTTTTGCAATACTATTGGTGGAATAATCCTAGTTGGAAAAAGTTATTCACTTTATCTGCTGCATTTTAGATTTTCATGAACCACGGAAGCGAAATATGCCTTCGATATTTTATTTTCGGCGATAGGCAAGACTTGTATACTATAGTAATAAAATTTATTTAATTTTATCGTCTTTTTTGTAAAATATCTTAATTTCCACCAACCTAATTTTATTACGGGAACTTTCCGGAAAAAATTTAACGGAACCGGAACGTGCAAAAATGTATATATAGTAAACCACTAGTTAGCTGTTCAGACTTATCTTAAATTCACATTTCGGTTATTGTTCCGGCAAAATTTAGCTCCTTTTAGAACCTTTATTGGTTTGCACCCTGTAACAATTCAGTCAAGGTCAACAACGTGCGCCACCTGATTCAATATATATATTTAAAAATATACGCATATGTTATTAATATATACATCTAATCGTACAAAACCGCATACCGGCCTAGTGATTAATGTCTCTAGAGACGTTCGGCGACGCTCGCTAAATTACGCTATTTTAACGTTGCCAATCAAGTTATTTTACACAAAAACACAGTATTTTGCGTAGAATATATTTGCACATAAAATGACTTTATTATTCAATATAAAATACAAAAAAATATGCCGAAAATACGCATGGACTGTAAATAACCATACTACGTATAATGGTCTAAAAGTCATATTTAAGTGCGTAGCTCATAAACAATAGTAGCGCAGTAGCCACGATTTCATTTCGGAAGGGTAGAAACCTCATGTTTGGAGTCCAAAATCGCACAGAATAGTCATGAGCGACTGTACAAGACAGATATATCCACGCTATCACCCTTGTACACGCCGTTGCTCATTCACCCGTATAAGTATACCCTGCTGCTCATAAAAACTCTCTACTAATGCATGTTGAAATCGCTTATTTGTGTACGTACGAAACAATCTCAGTCAGCTATTATATAACGAGTTAAATTCTTAAACGACGTTTAATCGAGTCAGTAAATCAATGGTTATTAGAATGCTTAATGTATACGTTGAAAAAGTTCACAAATTTTCGACAATTTCTAAGTCAACCGATTGAAAACCCTATACAATATCAATAGTCAGCCCTTGTACACACCGCCGTCCCAAGCTTAAGCCCATGCCTAATCCTAAACAAGCATAAATTATATATGTTATGCTGAAGCGGATCATTTAAAAAACATGTGAACCATGAGTACAAAAACCAATGTTGTGTCAGTTTCTGATGACCCAAAACGAACAAGACTATTACTTATTCAAATCTTAGCTTTTATTAGCAAATATACCTAATTTTAAACACTCCAGCTTCGATTTAGTGACCAATCTTTGGTATCACCGGCCCGAGGCGAAACAAACAATTAAATCAACAAAACATAAATAAATAAATAATAGCAAATTGAAAAACAAACAAAAATAAATTAACAAACAAAAAAACATGAAAAAATAAACGAAAAAAATAGAAATAAATAAATAATAAACATTCATAAATACATATTTGACCATAAAAAATTAATATATTACCGTAATTACACCGACGCACATGATTAATTGTAAATTGCCGTTCATGTGATCACTACGGTACGCACAAACACAATACGTATACTCCTAGTTTGTTACATATCATTACATAACGTAAATGATGAGCGTATTTCATCGCGAATAGAAATATTTTGAATAAAAAAATTCGTTGTTTTCGTTAATGTTTCGAATTCTTTTGTCTTTGTTCGTTTTTATTCAAACATTCATTACTTTTCCTAATGTTACTCTTGTTATGTATGTCGTAGGGCCAATGTGCAATTCAGGCCAATTACCAATTGATCTAGGCCAGTGTGCTATTCGAAGCAAATAACAGATTGGTCTAGGCCAAATAGCGATTGTGAGATGTCGGAAAACAACAGTGATGCAAGACCAACGCTGATTGGTTAACGGTATTGTGTCTGTCAAACTTATCAAATCTGATTGGTGTATAATTTCAGTAGTAGTTTAGCCCAGGCCAAACTGCTATTGGCCCAAACACTAATTAGTTTAATTTCCGGCGGGGTGTTTGCAAAGAGGGTATACGCAACGCTTGTACCAACCAGCCAAAACAATAATAACATTTGACTTGCACATTGCGAACATAGGTATGGACAAAGATTCAAACGAGAACAGTGTTTAAGACTGTTTGTTCCAAAGAAACTTGTTAAATATAAAGTTCGATATCACGACAATTCGTCGCCTGACAATTTGTCGACCGAAAACTTGTAATACGAAATTTCGTTCACTCGACAATTTGTCGAAAATCAGTATGCTTAGGATTAGGCGTCGGCTTAGGATTAAGCTTAGCATTATGCTTAGGCTTTGACTTTGGATTACACCACTGTTGTGCGGCGACAAAGTTCACACACGGCGTATAAAGGTTAAACGTTTAGCTTCTTTCTTTATTCGATGACGTTATGTTTGATGTGACAATCGCCATCTTGAATATTTTTTCAGCAAATTTTTTAATCGCATCTTGCTTACGTAATAATTTGATTTGTTGTTTTTGCCATTTGAGAACAAGATTACAACTAGTTGTAACTAATTTTGTGACTAATTTTTACGAAAAACTCTAATTGTGTAATGAAAAACTAGAATTAATTAATTAATTAATTAATTAATTAATATTAGTAATTGAGCTTAGTAATTGAGCTGGATACCGAGTAAATAAATCGCATTATCGAAATTGCCTACAATGTTACACATTGTATTGACTCTCAAAAAGTTGCTTTCATGTATCAATAAATATTGAATTGCATTTCAATTTTCCAAACCAGTCAGTCGAATCTTTTGACAAAATGCAATTGTTTACCGTTTCTTGTTATTACTTGGCTCAAATGTTACACATTTATATTGGGTTTGTAAGCCAATACTACTGGCTTTGCCAAGAATTTCGAACCGGGATGTCCAGGGTTACACGCTGTAACAATTTCGAAGGGGTTTTTCGTGCGTTACCAACTGATAGCTGTAACACTGGTGTAGCCAAAAATTTGGAAAGGATATGGAGGACGAAAAATATATCGATATCCGTACTATAAAAAATTTCAATGGAACTGGATAAAAACCCCAAAAACGAGTGGTTTGACCCATAAAAACTCTACCCACGCCTTTGAGCCATAATGTACATAGAATAGACAGTCAGCACTGTCATCAAGCATTGCCAATACTGAAGAACTCTAGCACCATGCTTTACTTATCTTATGAGATACAAAGAGGGTTCCGGTTCACAATCTTACAAAATTCTGGAATCGTCAGGGACTAAATATGATATGCGCTGCATTAAGTTTAAATTACTACTGTCAAAAGATATCCCAGTATACGTACGGTTCCAGTTTATTCTTTTGCAGAATCCATGCAAGTACTTCCGGTACCGGTTTTAAAGTTAATGTTTTGGGGAAACTTTCGGTATATATGCATACGGTTAAACTCCAATAGCAGCCATTAATTTCGCTTACTATCGATTTTGTAAAAAAAGCAGCACAGCCATCGTTTGATTCAACAAGCGTTTGGCTGCTTCATTACCGCGACACAGTACAACAACACAACACGAACGACCGCTACGTAATCGGTGTTCGTGATCACAACTTCAAATTCTCGTTCCAATTCTACCCGTTAGCCATAAAAATTTTTTTTATAAAAATGATTAAATATTAAGATAAGCAACACCAAATTTTGCAATAAAAATTGCAATGACTGACACTTGTATGCACTAAACACTGTCGACCATAGTACATTCTTACATTAGTATTTTGCTGCTAATGTTCTGTACGAAAAAAATCGTCCAAAACATGAAAATTAGATAACAATTACTGCTACCATAAATTTTACTTAATTGCTGAAGTTTTGAACAGAAAAAGTCGGAAAAAACAAGTTAAAAAATACAAAAGTAAAAACCTCGCCAACCATATCAGATGTAGAATATGGGTGCCAAATTTCGAATTTTGTTTAAAAATGCAATAATCGAAACAAAATACCAGGGTGATAAGTTATAGCAAAGTTGGCTTCTTTAACTGAAAGATATTAGCAACAACGATTGTTGTGATATTATAATAGGTATCACGACAGACAATTGGACGCTCGACAACTTGTAAACCGAAATTTCATCGACTCGACAATTCGTCGGTTATCGTTATGCTTAGACTTACGATTAGCAATGGAATTATGCTTAGATTTATTCAGAGGCTTTAGGACACCGTTAGGCGACAAGTTGTCGGGCGACGAATTGTCGTAGATTCACTGGTGCCAGCGTCACACATTTATCCATCACCATAATGTTTAACTATTAACACCTGTGAAAAAAGTAGGCTAACTGCAGGGCTGGAGCGTTTTATGTTTTGTACTCTGGGGTCAAAAGGTGGATATCCGTCTGTCTGTCTGTCCGTCCGAAAAGAATCTCAGGAACGGCTGAACCGATTTTGATAAACTTTTTTGTTCGAAAGCCAATTATCCTGGGGTGTTAACCTCGTATTGTGATTTTAAATTTTTTAGCCGTTTATTAGCTACAGGCTAAATTGCGCAATTAACTGAGCCTAAATTAGTCTTTCTACATTATTTTTTCACTAATTATTACATTTACAAGCAATCTAATTTCAACATTAAAAGGTTTTTGGGTGCGAGGAGTTGCATAGACTGTTTACAAATCTGCAAACCGATAATTGAGTAGTTATCTAATAGATAATTTGCATATTAGCAAACGTTATAAGCCTAAATTAGGACTTTTTACAATATTTCACTAAATATAGCAATATAATTTCAGCAGTAATGGGTTTTTGGGTGCGAGGAATCTGAATAAATTGGATACAAACATCTAAAACCGATAATTGATTAGTTAGCTAATAGATTAATTGATAAGCCTAAATTAGGCGTTTTTGAAATATTTCACTAATAATTACGGTTGCAGGCAATCTAATTTCAGCAGTAATGGGTTTTTGGGTGCGTAGAATCTGAATAAATTGTTTACAAACATCCAACACCAATAAATGAATAGTTAGCTAATAACTAATTTGCATATTAGCTTCTCAACACATGTAGTCCCACTACGACTGGTATTATCCACAGTCAACCCTCTGGTTAACGAGCTATTGTCAATAACTAATTTCGCGCACTGCCAACGATTTTGGACGGCGCCATATTAGTTACTTGGCCATGATTCGTTAACCAATCGTCTAATTATGAAAAATTTCACACTATTTAACTCAGCTGTCCCAGCTGCTTCGAATGGTATATAATTTGTCAAACGTTTTCACACTTTTTGGGTGTCGTTAGAGGAAGGACCTTGGGTCCTTAAAAATGAAATTTTTCAAAAACCAATTTTAGGAGCTGAATGTTCAGGGTGAGCTCATGAGAAGCCCAAATATGTAAAATTTTCAAAATGGAACCATTTTTGGGCAAACGCGGGCTGGGGGGGTAACCGAAAAGACTCGCTCCTCCCTTTGGTTCTTCATATCCCCACCCCTGCCATTGTTCTCGCATGCCCGGCGACAAGTACAAAGTCATTGAAAAACAATCGCACAATACAACCACAATATCAACAACCCAACACACACAAAAAATACAAAAAACACACCCACCCAACTCAGCAAATACATGCACAATACCGTGTAAATACCTGTTCATTCAACAACAGGATAACTGTCACTGATTTTAAAACAGTAGATTGCAAACTTTCACTAAACCGACACAAGACAATAGATTTGAACACGACGAAGAAGGGGGTCACCGGTACTTAAGTATCCATTCAGAAGCCAGATTTCACTTTCTTCCACACCAATAACTACAGCAAAAAGTAAATTAAACAATGCACAGAACAGCAAAAAAATATTGTCACTCTATTATTTGCTACAAATCATGATTTTAATATATTTTGTCAAATTTGAAATATTTTCAATACCAAATGTTTTGGATATTGTTTTAGTTCAAGTATTTTAAAATAAACACCAAACATTCGTTTTGTTTTGACAACATTTTCACGTCTTTACCGACGTTTACTACGCAACAACAACAACACCGACAACTGGACTAGCACACTAGCGATGCTGTTATTGGATAACAAACCGTTGCGCTTGTAGCAGGTATGCCAGACGCTGGCGTTAGAAAACAATTTTGGTTTATCATTTGACAACAAACGATTTCTACAAGCCATACACACTCAATCACATTATATATATCATAGTCTAATTCGACTCAGTTAGAAATCTCAAAAAACCATCCAATTTGAAATAACTAAATAGGTTCACTTCACGAAATTATGTACGTACAAATTAATACACAATATTCAAGAAAAATCGGTCAAATACCACGGTTTTAACACCGAAATGCCTGTTCCGGCTAGAATTCCTGCCAAAATAACCGTTGAAATTTCTGTTCCGACCAGAATTCCTGTAAAAATTTATTTCGTGCTCCCAGTCAGGGCTTTAAACGTCGCAGACACATGAACCGGATTGTTGGAATTGTCGCAAATTTGATGTTGTTTCGGCAAAAATTACAACTTTTGAGCCTATTACGGTGAAATTTAGTTCCGTATGAAACCTTTCAAAAATACCACATCAGCGCAGAACTGAAAAACACCAAATCACAGCGCAGCAATGAGAATTCTGACTGCACACTGCTTGCATAAAGCATTCGTATGACCATAATTTGCGAAACACTTTTGTTCCGGCACTCCAAACTCAATCAGGATACTACCGTATATCCGGTATTTTGATGCCGGCAAAACACTTCTAGTTTTCTACTTTGTCGGAAGAACGTCTTTATACCAGGATAACAATCGGATAAATGATTTGTTCCATATACGGGTAAAAATCACACCGAGTGCGCACGGTGTCCACGTTGATTTTGTCTTAACTCAATAATGTGATATTGCTGAATATTTGTTTTCGAAGAAATCCTAACACAGGCGACAGTTTGAAAACACTACGTACGGTACAGCAAACTTTGATTTGTTTACCTCTTCAAATTCAAATTGTTTGTTGAATCAAAATGAATGATTTCTATACAAAAAAATAGTAGATACAATTATTGTTAAAATCAACCAAGAAAGTGAAAATTCGAATTTTTCGCTTCGCTAGTTTAAATGGTATTTTACTTTCAGGTAAACTATAAATCTTCTTAATCTAACATTCATTAATGTGTAGTGTGTTTGGTTTGTTATTTGCGTTGGACGTTTATCTGATGTGCGATATTTGACGCTGCAATAGTGCCACATTTCGTAGCGTTCAGGGAGCCACCGGATACTAAAATAATTGAACCGCATACCATAACGACCGTCCTAAGCCGGAACTGCATATGTTCAATAGAATGAATATTAAACAACACACAATTTAGTATACGTATGTATATGCATGCATATGTAGTAAATGGTGTGTCATTTAGTTTCACAGGGTTCCAACAGGAATTAAATGTTGCCGCAACAGAAATTGAGGCTTCTTACCGGATCAGAAACCGGAATTTTAAATAATCTTCAACACCGAATTACTTTTTTAGTTTTTAGTAAATTGGTCAAAATCGTACCTTAAGCAAGTTTTTCAGTCCGAAGATGGGCCCCCACCCCGGAATTTTTTTGGTGGGGGCACCTTAGCGTGCTCCGGCACTGTACATGAACCTGAATCCTGGGTACACCCAAACATAAATAAATACTTTATAACAAACAAGATACCACATTGGATATTTGCTTTCAGTGTTCTTAGCTAATTTAGTAACGATAACATCAAAACATTAAACTTTCACAATGACCAGTTCATACAGCGCATTTGGCTAGACAAACCAGCCGGCATCGTCTACTGCACGAATAGCAGCTCTGCATATAGTATACAACTCTAAACTTTACTGCAACGCTAACGCCATTAAGGATGCCCCATCGGCGTAACCTTAGCACTTCCCGGCACCCATGGATGTTTATTCAGCAAACCAACATCTTTATACCACTACTACTATCGGCAATATTTGAAATAATTGAACCAGTGTCTGGCCAGCTTAGCGTAGCAAGACAAAACCAACGACGCCAAAACCGTTGCAACAAAGCGAATCAAAGCTTTACCGACGGCGAACAATGGACTGAGAATGATTTCGCATTCGAATGCCGTGTATTTCAAACTGGAGCGTGGGAAATTAAAGTGACAGGTGACGTAGCTAAGGGATTTTTAAAAAATTACGTAATTTTTTATTATTTACGCTTAATTAACGTATACGTCATATTAATCAGTGAGAAAATAAATGCAAACACAACAACAACAACAACACAACGTTGCTTGAATATGAATGTGTTGCTTTCCCTAAAGCCGACCAACACTTTTACTATATAGAAATAACGAGATTTTTGGTCACAAACAGTGTATTGATGGGTTGAAATCAGTAGAAATATACATCACTATTCCTGTTCTTTATATGGAATGGGAATGATAATTATATATTTGTAACTCCTTAGGTTATAATGCGGAATCAAAGTTTATGCGTTAAGTTTATCACCGGATGCTTTGTGACTATCACAAGAGAAAAATTGTGGATATTTTTACAATTAATACCTGCAACAGTTTTCAGCTTGCGTTTGGCCTCGATTCAACAAACGTATCAACATCGGTGAAAAGTTAATTCACAATGGATGGACGTTCAAATGCTTTTTTACTACTGAAGGTCAAGTACGGTAAGTTAATATTTTATTACATGCTATTTTCAGGTGTGTGTATATATATGTCGTAGACCAATCTGCTATTAAGGCCAATTACTAATCGGCCTAGGGCAATCTGCTATTTTATGTAATAGCAGTTTGGCCTGAGTTAAACTGCTATCGAACTTACAGACAATCAGATTCGATTATTTGGACAAACACAATACCGTTAACCAATCAGCATTCGTCTTACAACGCTGTTGTTTTACGACATCTCACAATCGCTATTAGGCTCTAGGCCAAATGCTATTTGCTCCGAATAGCACATTGGCCTAGGCCAATTTGTAATTGGCCTGAATAGCAGATTGGCCTACGACATATATGCTAACATTATTACACCAGAGCCGAATCACAACGATAATCACAGGCTACAAATCATTACAGTAATGTAATATGTAAAAACTGTAAAAAAACACAAAAATCAATTTGAATCAGTCAGCAAGCAGTTAGCAATGTTTAAGCAACATAGAATATACGTATTGTAGCCGTATAGATATCAAAGGGCGGTCATGTTTTACCGGAACAAAACAAGATTACAATTTTTTGCAGAAACCGGAAGAACCGGAATTTGAAATAATTTTTAATACGAAACTACTGATGGACGTTTTAAAAAAACTAGCCTATAACTGGCTGAATTTTCAGCTATTGTATCATCAAGTTTTGCAAAAACACGTCAGATTTTTAATCTAGCAGTTTTCAAACAAAACTGAACTAATTTCAAAAACACCCTAAATGATTATCCTAAATGATTACAAATAATTTGTCACAAAACCGTAAAATTTCCGGTTCCTGCATATTTTAGTGCAGCAACAGGAATAAACTTTTTTGCTGGAATTTCGATGGAAACTGCAGCCAATACAAGAAACTCCCCCAAAATTAAATATCATTTCACTCATTGACAGATGGGAAGAAGTTCACGAAGTAACGCCTGAAGACTTAAAACTCATTCATTTGACACTACGCGAGCGACTCGCCGCCAAACGAAACCAGCAGCGAAACACGCCGACGCTTCCCAATTCCCAATCCAAAAATTTTCAGTCCAAACCGAAAATCGACATCTCAAAAGCTCGACTGTGGCCGCAGACTCCGTTGGCGACCAGCGTTCAACATGACTCTGACCGTGTCTTACCGCTCCTACCATCCAGTGACTCCCATCGGCGATTGCGGTTAAAATCGTCGCTGTTGCCCAATGGTGTCGCCATCGAAGCCGCATCTGGTGACGTCATCGGTGCTCCGCCAGAAGTAGTAGAGCAACCTCTTCAACATCTCAGCCCTACCAACCTCAACGCTGGTAACAACATAGACAACAATCGCGCCAACGGCGGTGAATTGCGCCGACGGCCACCAATGCCGCCGCCACCATCGCAAAAGCACTCTGGGAACCGGATCGCATTGCCAAGCTACCCAACAACATGGGGTCGCGAATGGCGACAGAAGCCACGGTCGTCGCTCCTTGCAGCACAGCGTCCGGTGCCTAAACTGCAAGTTGCGCATTCTCAATCCCGTAAACCATTGGTTCATCAAGCATCGACCACAGCCACCAAGACTGATAGCGGCGGTGTTGGGACTAGCGCAATTGAAGACGATAGGCTACGTTCCAAGACTTCCCAAAAACCAGCCATCGATGATGAGGCAGCATCTACACGGACGACCGTAGCAAAGTCGTTGCTCGACCGTGGTAAGTTAGTTTTTACAACACATATGAATTCATATGAATTCATATATTTTCAAGCTGCCAGTGCTTGCATACAGCAAGCACTACAATGGGTAATTTTAAAAGAACCAAATGCAATTAATACACAGTTGAATTGTATACGACAAAATTAATAATGAATAGTCCTTTACTAAGTAGGCACGTACACCACTAATAGGCGTACCACGTTTTTGCCTAAGGCAGTTACGCAAGTACTTAACTAAGTCGATTTTCAACAACTGCGTTACGAATTTAAAGACGCTAATTTAGACGTTTTGTTAGCATATTATCTTTAAGGAAACATCTAGGTATAGCGTTCCAATACATAGTTTTGTTTCTCTATTTCTGAGCATGGAGTCCACCGAAGACCACCAAAGTTGGTTTCGCCGCAGCTGCAAATAGCCTCCGCAACCGAAATAAATCCAATCGATTACGATTCGACTAATACATTCCATTCATTGGACGAAGAGTACACACAACAACCCAATGATCTTGATGAGCCTACGCGAAATGTTGCAACACGAAAATATATTTGCATTTCTGGTACCGGTACGTAGGGCGGCACCGAGTCCACGATTTGCCCGAATCCGACGCCGTTGCCAATTAGACGAATACCGAATTCAATCGTAGCATTTTTCAAATTTCCGAAATATCGATAATTTGTTTCAGAACACCAACTAAATAAAATGAGAACATTGCTGTTCTACCTGCCAAACTAATACCATTTGCTATTCCAGCAAATGCACGTTTTTCGCAAACGCAATTATTTTGTGCTCAACCTCACTTCTGAGCGTTGTGACCTTAAACAAAAAGTATTGATTTTTATATTAGAAATTATTTAAATTTTTTATTGTTTAAACACGTAAACATATATTGCCGAACATTGTTGGATTCGGCTTTTCACAACCGAATCCGAACTTTTGTTGCTACCGTGAAGTAAGTAAGACTGTCCCCAACACATTTGGAGACGGCTACGGCGTAGGCACAGGTATAGGTTGAGGAAAACATTTTTCGAAACGAAACAATAAGGTTGAACCTAAGCAGAATCCTAAGGGGGAAGTGTACAACAGCCTTGTTTGTATTTTGTTTAAAAGCTTTATTTATGCTCAATTTTTACACATTTCGCGAAGTTTAACAATACAAAAGTTTCAGTGTTTGGGGGCATATTTCGTGCAGACCCACTGGCATCAAATGTAGCTAAAAACCCGGTTCCAAGATGTTGACTTTGTTAATAGAAATAGCTATTTTTAAATTTCAATTTTAAGTCCACGTGTCTCTACCAAATAAATACCGAAAAATATATTATTCAACTTTTTTCTTCTCTGCCCGTTACCATTGCGTTGAGAAATTATTTGTCAGTTGCTCTATAACAAAATGATACCTGAAGGACAAATGAAAAAAAGCTAAAACCAACATATTCTCACGTTGATATCGTCCATTTCCACAAGCTAATGGATTACAGTCCCACGCTAAAATAATAAATTTCTCACAACATACTACAGGTTGTGTCCCGTGTGACGATCCGGACGTTTGCCCTGCAGCTGCAACCGGTGTGTACGCATCGTTAGATTCCTGTGACGCAGAATGCACTCTCAACACCGAAGACCTGCCAGCACAGCCACGTTGCGCTCATGATGGTGAAAACGGATTTAAAGAACTATTGGTAAAAAGCAAAAAAACATCATTTTATTGCATGCCATCCGGGTGATCAGCCAGGAAACGAACATTACGGGCTGATCGATTTACAACATGAACATCGGAGCTGCAATAAAATCTGTGATATGTATACTATACTAAATTACCATATATAAGCAAAATATAAGGGTCTCTGGTATATCAGAGTAGCAACAAGAATGAAATTTTGCCAAATAAGATCAGTAATTGAAACTTTTTTTTGCTGAAACCGGAACCGGAATTTAAAATAGCTTTCAAAAACACATTTTGCTAGAAAGGCAAACACACGCCATAAGCTTACCGAGTTTTCGCCACCTTCTGTTTTATCCATCCTATAAAATCAGCATCAAAATTATAAATTTAACAACTTATTAGCTACACTGAACCAAATGAAACGAATTCATTTCGGTCGCTCCCGCACAAGAATCAACGCAAACTGTTTCAGATTGGCGAAACTGCCGTCGAATCAGGCTACGAACTGACCTGCCAACCAGACGGAACCTTATCGATCTCGGCGTGTATAACGTCCGACAAACAAATCCTCGGTCTCGGCCGTGTCGACTATCGCGATCAAACGTTACACTTGTGCGTTGTGCTGAGCGACTCACTCGTAATGTACTTCACACAAGCGTATAGTTTGGATCTTAACGAACTCGGCCGACGGATGGCGTCTGTTGGTGGCGGAAACGACCGAAACGGAGATCGTGATATTCGCCGCAGGAGAACCGAATTGCCGCAAGGAAACAACGGTGACAATGACAAGTACATCGACCGCAATCGAGATCAAATCACAGCAACGCGACGAGGTGTCACTCGTCGATCCCAACGCCGGCCGTATGAGACTTCGGCACAGCGGTCACGCAATCACCAGATCGAGCAAGACGATTATCGCCAACAAGCAACCGCAGAAAGCGATCTTGGCGCAACGGAACATCAAAAATCGACCGCGTCTCAGCAACAAAGTTTTGCCGCAGACAGTAGACGCTACACAAACAAATCTCGGCAACCGAAACGTCCTGACGACGACAGTGACGACAAACCGCATCAACCTGAATTCTCAGCACTTCGAACAGCGCCAGGCTATCACCAGAAACCTTGGGCTACTACCGGAGCGACTGACGAAAGAAAGCGTACAGGAAGCACGCACGGCAATGTTTTTAGAGATAATACGCGGATTATCAGGTTGAAACTGAACAACTCCTCTGCACGAGATGATCTGAAGCAAGGTTCTGTATCGAAATCGATGGTTACTGTAACTGCAACTCCAAACACTTTAGAATCAATTGGGCCACTAACCAGGCCAAGTAATGTAATTTGGCGTTCACGAACTCGATCACGACACGAAACTGCGCAGTTAATCTCGTCTCAGGCACCGCCTTTAAGCCGCGGTTCTGGCACGAAGCGTCATCATGGCGTGCGACAACTGGAAACCAACCCGTCAAAGCCAAACCGAAAAATCAAAGTCACCAAACCAGGCCAATCGATGTTTCTCATGGATGTATCGTTATTTCCTCAACTACGCGGCAGCACCACATTAAATAACAATGCGACGAACAGGGCCAAACTGTCTGTCAAAACACACACCACAGCGACGACCAACCCATCGATGAAACATCAACGACTCTCAACAAATTCAGCCGGATCCAACTCAAACAAAACTGAATATTCAACTGAACTTAATAATTTCGAAGATTTAACATCTTTAGGCACACGATCAATTACATCACCGTCCATGCTAGAAACAATTGCGAAACAAGCTGTGCATCATTCTGCAAAGCACAGCAATAAACCTCACAACACATCAGCATTTACTGTTTCGACGTACATTGAAATGCGAGCGAACACCAGAGCCGCTACGCCAGTATCAGCAGATGCTAATTTAACAAATTATACAGAAAAGCAAAACGAAACCGAAACAGCGTCTGATCACCACAGCAACAACAATAACAATGAAAACAACACAAATCTGCACCTCCAAATGAATGAAACAAGCCTGGTTTCTGGCAATAAGGACATAACTAATTTAAGTACTGATGATGATTCAGCTCAGATGGACCAAAGCCAAAACATGAAAAGCAACAACTCCAGCAACAACATCCCATTGCCCTTGCCTGGCAACGAGCTTAGAAGCATAACTCCATCTGATACCGCTAGCAATCTACGTGATAACAGTCGACAGGAAACAAGCGAAAATTCTCATGAAGCAATACAAAATCACTGGGAACAAAACGCCACATCGTCACAAACACCGCAACCAGCTACAACAAGCAGCGTATTGACAAGTGGCCAACGGACACTATCCGGACATCAATTGCTTCCAGTCGGAATAACATCAAAGAAACGCACGCCAACATATTCATAAACTTCTCTACAATCGGTGGGTCGAACTATTATATGTTCCACGTGATTCCAACCTGAATTAAAAAATTAGTTTGAATCGGAATTAAAATTTGGTTTTCTAAATTTTAACCCTTGTCGGTTTTGTTCGTTCTTTTTAACGGTCGAACGACGATTATTTCATTGTTTCATTTCATTACATTGTAAACGCTCGCAGGGACAGATCGCCAAAATTTCTGACGGGTGACGGGCTGGAAAAAGCTAATGAAACGCAAAAATGCTGTCATATACGTTAAAAAACGTTTGAATTTCTCTATCCATATTCGGTGTTCAACGAAATCATTGAAAATTTTTAATGCAAAGAAATATATACTTACTTAATCCGGAAGATATTGAGAAAATATTGGCAGTTGAATATCTTAAATTACTCCATATGGCGTGTGCTACGTATGTTTAATATAGGACGCACATGTCGAGCAATGATGGGCACCGGAAATGTGCAGTATATCCGGATACATTGACTGCATGCATTGCCCATCATTACGCTCGTACGCTGAACAAAACTTCTGTGTCGTACTTTTTATGTTTACTGGTGTTAATAATTACTGTTCAAAATTCCCCACAAACAATATATATTTTTTTCTAAGTGCAAAGACGAAACCTATGGATACACGAAAACAAAGAAAAGTTACTTGATTTTTAACGACTACTACAATTACAGTAGTTCCTAGACACGAATCTCCTGTCAAATCTTCGTCAGTTCACTCGCGACTCACGTCTCGTTTCGTAAACAGTCAAATTTGCCACGCAATTAACTGCGTAATTTAACATTGAAATTGCTCTCACTTGGCCAGCACGGTATCATTGTAATTTTTATTTTTCAAAGTGCTGTATTGAAGGCAAAAAATGACACATGCGCTCCTGCAAACCAGTAACAGGCGCCTTTACAAGTTTTAGATACCCTGCTGGATCCTGAGTAAATGCCAAATTTGACTTTTGAAAGAATGCGATGTACGCCGAATAAGCGTAAACCGTTATACTAGCTTAATCGACCGGGTTGAACCGAGGCTTGAATCAAAAGGTTCATTCATACACAATTCGCTTACAAGATCCTACTTCGTTAAAATTCATGTCAAAATTTTACTGTCAAAAATTTACTACATTGTTAATTAACTCAAGTGTAAATTTTTGAATTTAATACAGGCTCTAATATGGGACCAGAGAAAGTATCTGTTATATCCGGGTTTCTAAGAGGGCTGCCCACCCACAAGCCCAAAGCACTAAGATGTTCTCATACTAAAAGTGCTTTAATACAAATATGAGAAATGTTCCAATAACGATTTATTTACAGGTTTGCCATCATTTGTTAATTCTTCGACTTCTGGTCTCAGTTTCAAACGGCGTAGACTTAAAACCCCGCGGCCAAGACCTGTCACATAATTCTCTAAACAGGCGGATATTCAGAGGGCCAGTAACCCCACTTAAAACCAAACTAAATTTAATAAATATTTCTATAATAAAATTTTTTCCGTCATTAGATCAGGATCCAGGAAGCTAAGAATGCAAAGTTGCTACAGTCTTCCATAGAAAAATCTCTAACCCACTGAACGCACTGAAATGCCACGGTCGCGGCATTCAAAATATTAATTTAGGTAACGCAAATGACAGTCTTAGAAAGAAACGTCTACACATTTAAAATATACCCACAAGACGAAGTGATAGCAACACAAGTTTTTTTCTTACAAAACATTGCTTTGCAAACAACAGTTTTATAGTGCAATTTAAACATAGAACTTAGCCGGAATTATGCACTAATTACGTATGCTCGGCTTTTTAGGTTTAATTATACAGAAAAAATGATTAAGATATCGCAGAACGCTGTACATTAATAGAAGCAATTCCTGCCCATCGCACAACAACGGCACTAATAGAAAGCTTTGCTAACCACTACGAATAGCAACAAATTAAGCGATGCAACAAACAATCGTGTGCTATGAGTACCATTGTCATCAGAATTTAACGAAATCGCCGTATCATACAGCCGAAAACAGGTTATCAAAACGGTTTTAATATTAAACATTTAAACAATATAGGAAAAATAAAATAACCTCAGACAAGGGAATAAACCAATCATAAACAGAACAACTGATATTTGTGACTAGGTTCGCGGCCACCTCATCCAACAACAGAATTCCATATATTAGCGGACGAAACCTAGCGAGTGACACGCCAAACGCAAACTTACTGTTAAATCCAAGAAAACACAGTTTTGGTTCTAACATCTCGGCCCGCCGTCCCCCTGCCCCACCACATCCCGCTTAAAGCAACCCTGTTGTGATAAATGAAAACAGAAAATTATATACAAAAACGTCCAGTAAACTCATCGTATTATAACCGAACAATTAAAGACAGAACGGTAATCCTACACTAACCTGACTGCATTTGAGGCATTATCGAATGCGTTTGATCCGCCGCTGCCCACGGTGCAACAGCGGGACCAAATCCCGAACCAGTTGATTCGCTCCCGCCTCCAGCCACACCTACGTTCGAACGACCAATACCAGTTTTCTCTTTCATGAGCGCTGCAAACGGTCCATTAGCGCCTCCATCTAAAGAACTTGGTAACGTTGAAGGCACAACAGCAGGGGTAGTCGGTTCCTCGCCACTGGTATCAAGGCCAAACTCCATTTTCAGCCGATCCGAAAGCGACATACGTGGCCCGTCGTCCTAAACCATTAATAAACAATTGCGTAGAAGAGCGTATAATGACGAAGTGTGACATCTCACCACACTGTTAATTTAGGGTGTTAAATTTGTAAATATTTCTTAAAAAATATTCACCATGCATTACATGTCACACACGGTGCAAGCCGATGTCCGAACGCGTTATGCTTGCACCACCCCTTTTCCCCAATTGAGGATGGGATACCCCGCATTTGAAATCGATGGTGCTTCATGCTTATAATGCAGTTTTGCAAAGTGTCAGTCAATGTCTACATACTGTTGCATAAAGCGATTCTGTTCATTTTATTTTCACGGTGTTCTACTGGGAAACCAATATGTCGTTAGAAACATACGAATAATTGCTTAAAGTATATAAATATATAAGTTTATTTTGACTTTCTAGCTAACTTTTATGGTCCAGTAATCTATGTTTATTTTCAAAAACACTACTACAAGTTAGGAACAAGACTATCGTTAAAGTTACGAATAATTGACGAAACATGATCCTAACTTATGCCTCATTTATTTATAATTCATAGCGTTTGTGCAAAATAAATTTAAAACGGGACAGATTTCGATACTGAATATCTGATAGTGTTACGCCAAATTTTCCTTATTCAAACGCTACCCCACAAAGCGTTACTGACCACCGACGGGACATCTAGTTTCGGTGGTACCGGCATAAACCTACCGGATACCAAATACTTGCGTTTGTGATCCCGAATATCATAAAACTTCCTTTTGCAAGGAAACATATTAAATATTTCGCAATGATTGCAATTCCAGGCAAGTCGAAACCAAGAATCTTAAGTTTTTCATATTTTTCCAATGGAATATTCAAGCAGTATTGCAACAGAAACTAATAAAATACACAAGAAACAGGAACAGAAACTTAGGTTTCCCCCGAAACAAGACCTACAGGACTTGAAACTTGAAAAGATATTGCATTGCCGGATTACTATTAACTGACTATAATGCAAAAATAAAATAGGGCCTTTTTAGCCTGTTTTGCGTTTAGGGCCTTTTTAGCCTGTTTTGCGTTTTAATTAACTGGTTTTGCAACTTCTACAAAAACATGGGTCAAATATATAGTTTAGAATATGAAAGACATGCAGACGAAACACAATTTGTGAAAAGCCCGTTCAGTTGCAGTAAAATTTTTGAACTGTGAATTTTTCTTTTCAAGCTGATTCTTTATAAATTGCCACAAAGCCGGAAAAATTCCGACTCTTGCGGCTTTCAAGGACGCAATAGGGACATGAACAGGAATAAACTTTTTGCAGGAATTCCGACGAAAGCCTGAGCCCAAGTTCACAACTTATTTTCATTCAGGCGCACAAACTTCCTGGGCATTCGCTGGGCTGCGGCGTGAGTGGGGTGGGGTATCAACCAGGGGAAATTTTAGAGTGGGGAGATTGCATAATTTTCAAAAAAGCGTCAGTTACACTAGTCAGTGTTTAGTTACGCCTACAAATAAGCACATAGTGAAAAACGACCATATAAATAATAAACACAGATCAAATATATAAGAAAATGATCGAGAGGAGAGGGTGTGTTTAATTCATACTGAAGATGTTTTTCGCAAAAATGTAAGAAACGTAAAATTAAGCGGGGGAAGAAATCTTGAGTGGGGCTGAACCGCGGGAAAATCTTAAGTGAGGATTTTTGATAAGTGGGGGACCCCCACCCCGCAATAGCGAACCCCCAAACTTCGGTGCTAGATCCGGTTAAGATCAGGGTTCTGGTGCGAAATTCACTTTACTGCTCCAGTTCGGTATCCTGCCGTTACTTCTTAACATGCCTTCCAAAGCCTCTACCCACCTCTTCAGTATCATCATCCTCATCAGCGGCGAGACGCGAGATTCCTGTGCCGCCAGCACCGCCACCGACAGCCTTTTCAGGTCGATCTCTGGGATCGTCAAATCCACCTGGACACAAACGCGACTCCAAAATTGACGTTGTTTCCAGGTCGCTTGAGTTCGTTACCGAGGGCAACAGTTGTGATATTTCACAGCTGTTGCTGCCACTACCATACGCATTTGCGGTAGATGCCAATGCGACCATTGCTGTTGATTCAGTCGATGCGCTTCCAGCACAACCGCTATTCGACGTTGATTTGAACGATTTTGACAAGATCCGCGACTTGAGATCATCAAGCGATGGGGCGCGTCTGCTTTTGCTGCTTACCGCGCTGCTGTCGCCGCCAGTATCTGGTATAGGCGGTAACGATGGTACTCGACTGCTCGTTCGGCACATGTCTACTACAATACAAGTAATGAAATATTATTAAACAGTCGTGACTACATGTATTGAGCGTTCTTGCTTTATCAGCCCACTAAACCAAGTCTTGTATTAGTACTAACCACGGACAAACATAACATTTTTTGTACTGAACAAACAGTCTCGAGTTTCATTTCGCTAAATAACAATACAATACCGAAATTAATAAAGAAATAATTTTTATAACGAAACTTGACTCAATTAACAATCCTGAATCTGCTAACCAGCTTTCATATCTGGTATGAACGACGTCGGTGCACCGATTGAGCCACTGGCAGGTGAAACTGTACTCGATACACCGCTTACAGTTGCACCAGCAGCCGAAGCAACTTTCGAGAAAGCTGCTGGACTTTGAGTCGATGACGTCACTGTTGATGATACGGTGCTGGTTGCAATAGTTAGCAATGACGTCATCGATGACGTTGTAACAGCTTCGCACGTATTTATGTTACGGGTGTCCCTTACTGTTGCTCCCTCATCGACCGCAGCAGCGGCGGCAATATCTTCGGTACGCTGTTTGCGTTGCAAATACTCGCTGAGCGTTACCTGAGCAAAATTCAACGCAAACATCAAATGTCACATTTTGCTTAATCACTTTTAGGACGTGTCAATTCTTTTACTCAGAAAATCTCTCCATTTTTTACAAAACACTACTTATAAAAGCGACATCAAACAGTGCACTGCGCGAATCGTATGTTAGGAAGGAATTGCTATTGCTATTGCAACTGAGCGTATTACTAAAATGTGAAGCAAACACGCAATGGCAATACGCAAGATTTATAAAAACGAAAAGTTAATAAATCCATTCAATATCTTGGTTATACGATCTCTTAATAAATCAGATTAACAACAATAGTGGTTGATAACCAATTTTAAATTAAGAGGCGCTTAAAATAATAACAACCAGCAGTTATACTCTTGTTTTATACTTTTGCTTGTATTGAGCAACTAGAATAAAAAACAGGCGCACAGCTATGAGGGAAGCAAGGAGGTACACCACCATCCCTCGGACATCTTCGACCCTCGTCTAAAATGTTTGAACACTATCAAAAGAATGCTATGTTAGAAAAATTTTCGTTGCCTCCTACAGATGTTCTCGAAAAGCCAAATATTACATTTATTATTTTCCTGTACCTTTTTGCGTGTATTTGCCGCCGGCAATGAGGGTGACGGCTCAGGCGTTGTTTTGACCACCCATGACCCTGAGTCGTCAAGAGTCAAATTCGATAAATCGCCAACAGTAACACCCGTGTTTCCGATTCCTGATGCAGCTCCAGTCGCAACTTTCGATACCTGAAGTGCCATAAAATACTATTGTAAACCATCAAATTACTCAATACCCTAACATACTCAAAATGTCTATACAACAGAATACGTTATACTGTTGTTTTTACAACAGTCTAATTGCTCGGGAACATTAAGCGATTAAATTTACCCGCATTATAAGCTAACTTTTTAAACTCACACAGGTTGTTAACATATTTTTAATCAAGTTAAAAGTGTTGTTGCCCTGGTTTCGCAACCAAGAAAGGCTACCTACATCCAGCCTTTTCGTTTTCAAATTTGAGGTTGGTTTTTGCTTGTTTCTTTTGCAGTTCTGTGGGGGTTTTAAAAAGTAAAATCAAGCCTGTCTTCCCCTCTCCCCGCAGGTTACCACCTAAGGTGCTGTCACATCACTGGAGCAACATTAACAACTAAAGCAAGACATATCGCCTACCTCTTGTTTACCCACATCGCTCGCAGGTATCGATCGCGCCAGCAATTCCTCGTTGTCCAACTCTAGCCTATTCGTACGCCCCGCCGAACTACTATATAACGCGCCCAGCGCGACGTAGAACATTGTTGCACGATGTCCATTAGAGGCGCCTGCCGAATTCACGCCGAAATTATTAGCTATGTCATTTTCAGAGCCTGCTGTAACCGACGACTTCACAATAGCTGTCGTAGTGCTGCTGGGTGAGATTTGTGGTTTGGATGGAGCAGCAAATGTATCCATGTCTGGTTTTGTCACGTTACTGGTCCAGCCAGGACTAGTTGTTGACGATAAATAATTAACATTGTTGCTGTTACTATTACTATAAGTACATTCTGATATTGTTCCTAGTGTGCCGTTTTTCGATGACTGTCCATTTGCCGATGTTGTAGACAAATCTTCTGCTGTGGTCGAGTCCGGCTCCTGTAAAACAAAAAATAAATACTAAAACAGGTACACCTACTAATTTCAATAAATCGTTCCGCTAATTAATATACCATATTTTCACAACTAAGCAACCGCACCCGCACTAATGAACGATTCAGTACCTGATGTCTGGAGTCTTGGTCTGAACTGTCACCGCTAAACAAACGTTTTTTCAATGGTGTATCTATAACCAACAAACAGAGAAAGGTCAACTTAGCTATAAGCTATACAAAAAGATTCTAGCAAAAATTAAAAGCGACGGAGGTGGCTCATTCTTTAAAGCGTTCTCTAAATCAAGTCATTTTATCTACGAGAGACTCAGATCATTAAAAGTATTTGAAAAAATTTTACTAACATGCAACACTAAGCGCAAGTCTTACGTAAGACATACAAAATTGTAAAATATCAGAAACCAATTGCAGAAGACTGACAAACTAGCCTTGGCTTACCAAGCTGCCTTGAAGGCAAAATAGCAATACCAGCAGTAACAACTTCTCCATTAGATCCTGTACTGCTAGATGATTCGGTTCGCATTTGCCTTATCCAGCGCTGAAAAAATCATGATATAATATGCAATATTATGTTTCTTCTTGTGTACGGCAGGAGATTTTTCGAGTTGCTTTCAGAGTCACCCTGAGATATTTGCTGAGTCGCAAGAAAAATTTCGAAATATCTACCAATTGTGAAAATTCAGCAAAACAGAGCTTAATTCAATAGCGAGACGCGAAGAAAAGGGTAAATTATGGCATTTTCGCACTCAATATTCAAAATGTATTCGCTGGCACGTAGCCAGTCCTTCAACGTAAATACTTCAGATTTAACAAAGTACGTATCCTAAACAGCCCAATCTTGTAGAACCATTTAACTAACCTTTTTGGCATGATCTCCTGATTCAAAATCCGAACCATGTGGTCGGCTATTTAGGTCAGTTTTTGAGGAAAATGTTGGTGAAAACGTCGCATTGCCAGACGTCATGCTCAACGGCGAACGTACTTCCCTCGCATGCGTGGTGGTTACGACATTGGCTGGTGATTTACAACGATTAGGCCGTAACACTTTTTCGCTTACAACACCTTGAGATTCGCCTCCGCAGGATGACTCGGCAGCAACTTGCTGTAACTGTAGTATTGCATTTCAGCCACATTTAAATTTACCATTGCCGATATGGATTGCTCAAACCCCTCAAAAACAAGATCCAAAGGAAACGGCCCTCGCGCTGCAACTTTTTAAATTATACTTAGGGTTCGCTACGCTTCATAAAGAACAACTAATTGGCAAAAACTTTTTACATTCGATTGGCCCATAAATAAACATACTGCTATACCAAATGGTACCTAGCGTGAATTACATTTTAAAAGCCTACTGTCCCTCCACTCCAATCGCTTTTATTTTCCATCCCAAGCATTCTAAAGCCACTTAAACAACATTCATTAAACCACATTTTCTTCATTCCTTCCTCCTAAACATTCCAGAAGTCTACTCGGTTCGAATTTCACTTTCTTCAACCGTTCTTATATTGATTTTCAATGCCGTCATTACCAAACACTAAGAATGTTTTAAACCAGCTAATCTTTATGCCTTCCCCAGCTAAATATTTACGCCTTGAACGTACCTTTTTCAAATTGTACACTTTGTCGTCTCGTTTGCTTCTGCTGCTGCGTCTCATTGATTTCGTTTTTGCCGTCGATGCCAATCGATCATCGCCATGGTTGCCTTCTTCTGCAGACTCCGAGTCTCTCGGTGTCCCTTTGTTAGCTTCATCGATGTCGTCTTCAGCAGAGTCGACGTCTGACCCATCACTAGAAGACGATACCGGATCCGCTGTTGGCGACAAAGAAGACTCTCCTTCTGATTCCGATTCGTTATCGCCGGAACCAGCAACACCAAAACTGACGTTATCGTCATAGTCATCGTCATCAATGACGTTATTTTGGTTGTGTTTCAATCGCTTCTGCTTACTGTTGCCACTGCTACTAGACCGCGATTTACCCGGCTTTGGCTGTTTACTGCTGTTAGGTTGTTGGTTGTCGATGTTGTTGGTAACCCCGACAGTTCCGCCAGCGTACCGAATCACCGGAAGCGAAGATAGCGACGATGTCGCCATTGGCATTACAATACCTCCACCTGATGAGTGTGGCGGCTTTCGTCGTCCGCCAAAATTTGCTGATGCCAAACGATTGACAGTACTGGCAGGTTTGTTTCGTGCATAAGCTGTGGATCTGTAAAACAGAACGACTAAACGGTTAAGCTTCACTATATGCAAAATGTTTAGGGTGGCGCAATTCTTTTAATAATTTTAACGCCGTCCGTCAACATTCGTCAATTCATGTACAATAGCACATGATGACGGACGGCGCCGCACGACATGTATGTATATTCTCCGCTTTACCAGAATTTAACCGCAACGAAATTTCAACGAACAGACTTGGGAAATGAGTTATAAAGCTAACGACATAAAGAACTACTATAAAACACAAAGTAATGATAGTTGCAGGCCGATAGTTCTCGAAAGTATGAGATAAGATTGTTGAAAAAAACCGAAAAACAGACTGTAAAAATAACATTCTTGATTCTTACTATTTTACTAAACTTACGACGTACCGTTTACTTGTAGATCCTTTTAATTTCACCCGCAAAGATGGCTTTACTCTCTGAAATGATAATGACAAATCTAATATGATAAGTAGAAAATCTTAGAGATAACGACTAACTACTTCTTGCGCAGATGACAAAATCCATTTTCCGTAGTTCCGCTTTAGTCCATTCCACAAAAATAGACTGCGTTACGTATTTACCATTAAGTATGATTTGATTTTTGCAAATTTCACTTACTCAAATTATCACATTCGCCTATCAAATCTCGCTAGTGTTAGCAAAACGCCAAAAGGTTTTTGGAAAAATGCTGGCCAAAGACGGAACTTTAGTGGAAGAAACCGTATTGATTTAGAAAACAAATTTCATGCTAGTGACCTTTAATAAGCCCAACGCTAAATTCGCAACAGAGCTAACAGATCTGCTGCCCACCCAAGTACCTTTATTCCTTTTTCTCTCTCATTTTGGCCACTTATAGCACTTTTGCTGCTGCTAAGACCCTGCCCTACAATTGTCTTTGCAGATTTAGCATTCCTGCTCGCTTTCTCGTCCAATTGAACACGGCTGCCAGCCGTCAACTTTTCAGTTGTTTTTGTATCATTGCTTTTGCTCTGTTCTTTATTCGTTGTTAGTACTGTTGTACTATTACGCCGTGCTGCTTTAGCTGCTTTTTCTTCATCAGCGCGTTTGATTTGATCGAGATATTGTTGCATTTTCTTTTCTTCACGTGACTAAAATTTTGCACATTAGACTATAGGTAATAAATTATAAACTACAAGTAAAAATTGATAAAAATCAATAAAAGTGAACATATTCCGCTTTCATAGAATTGTGACCATACATTTATGTACACATTTTCCAACGATGACCACAAGCAATTGTGAATATTCAAACACCAATTTTACTCAAATTATAATACATAGCTATGTTGTCATGAAACAAAACTGACCAATTTATTGCGTTCGCGAGGTAACGACCAATCTTCGCTTTCGATTCCTAGCGCTTCCATTTTTGACCAGTAATCTTGTAGTGAACGCAGTTCGCCTTTTTTGTTGGTCGATTCCATTCCACTGTTACCTTCTAAATCGCCACTTGTTGAACGCCCCCTGACACAGTAATGCAACATACTTGTGTTTGTATGAATTATGTGTTATGTAACCAAATAATGAGTTGTGACTACTTATATAAAACGACGTAAACCTAAAACAGACAATGTTCGAATTGAACCAAGTTTAAATCAATTTTGAATGCTAATAAAGAAACAAAATAATGTTATTGAAACTATGATAACAATATCTATAGTAAAACTGTGCAAAATATAACAGAGTACCTAAAAGCATTCTCATTCTTACCTCGAAGACGGCTCAGACGCCGGAGAAATACCCGGGGGCGAGACGACTTCCGGCTGGATCGGCTCAATTGGCGCCAAAACGCTCAATTGGCCGAGTCTGCCGTCTTCGTTTTTTGACACGTTCAACGTTTGATTGGTCTAAAAGTATAATAGGTGAGGATTAATAAATGTTATGATATTGTTATGTTATAATGACCAACTCAAGTTTACACGACGTTTACAAACTTTGGGGGTTTGGTCACAAACTTTCAAATTTGCCAAAAAATATGGTTGACCAGTAGTAGTCAGGGTGCAACCGGAATTACAATTTACCGGAACCGGAATTTCAAAATTTTACCGGAACCGGAAAGTGAAAAATGCATTTCACCAAAAATTTCATTTTAATCATATTTTTTGCTCTATTATTTGTGAAATAACCTTAGTCGAACATAGGTATTTATTTTATTTGTTGTATTTTAGATTTTCAGCATCGACTGAAGTGAAATCCACCATCAATGGCTTATATTCGGAGTACAAGTGGCTTTCAAAAGAGATTCTTAAAAATTAGCAGAGTTAAGAAAACGGCCAAATTATAATACCGGAGTTTTTAAATCCGGTAAAAATTTACCGGAACCGGAACCGGAAGGTGAAAAAATGCCGGAACCGGAAGGTGAAAAAATGCCGGAACCGGAATTCCGGTTGCACCCTGGTCGTAGTGAGACTGCATTTATTGAGCGAAGCTCGAACACACGCAAGCAGTTAAGGTAATCGTAATATGCAGATTAGTTATTAGCTAACTATTCATTTAGCGGTTTTGGAGGTTTGTAAGCAATTTACTCAGATTCCTCGCACCCAAAACCCTTCAGTCATCCTAATAATTATTGAAATAATTTAAAAAGTCCTGATTTTGTCTTGTCAATTAAGATAATATGTAAATTATTGCTAAAATTAGATTGCTTGTAACCCTAATAATTAGTGAAATATTGTAAAAAAATATTGTAAAAACTCCTAATTTAGACTTATTAATTATGCTTATATGCAAATTATCTATTAGCTAACTACCCAATTATCGGTTTTAGAGGTTTGTAAACAATTTATTCAGATTCCTCGCACCCAAAAACCTTCAGTAACCGTAATAATTACTGAAATAATTTAAAAAGTCTTAATTTTGTTTTGTCAATTAAGCTAATATGCAAATTACCTATTAGCTAACTATTCAATTATCGGTTTTGGGAGTTTGTAAACAATTTATTCAAATTCGTCGCACCTAAACACTTTAGTTTTGAAATTAGATTGCTTTTAACCATAATAATTACTGAAATATTGTAAAAAGTCCTAATTAAACGCACCAAGCCTTCCAAGTGTTGCAAGTGTTTTTCACAGAAAACAATTTTACCTAATACTGAAACTTAAAAAACAGCATTTTGCCGGTTTTACCTATTCTGCGAAGTATTTTCGATTTCCGCTCAAACCTAATTTCAAGCTAGGATTTAAAGCTCGGACGCTTTTGTCATCACCACTTTGCTATAAGAGCTTAACGCTATATTGCGAGCGGGTATCTTGTCTTGTGAAGATTTTGTACCGCAGAAGAAATATTTGATAATAGTCTATTTGCTAGTACGCAGTTTGTAAACTGTGGCTCAGTGCATAATATACTGTAGCGGAAATGGGTTTTAAAAGTAAGCCCTGGCCCTCATTTCAATGCGTATGTATATATAATACATACGTAATTATATGTCTTTTCGAACGTATTTGAAAAACCCATTTTATTTTAAAAAAACCCCACTGAAATTAAAAAACCCACCAAAACACCCACGCCGAATTTTGAAAAAACCCTGATTTAGCTAACTATTCAATTATCGGTTTTATAGGTTTGTAAGTGTATTTAGATTCCTCGCACCCACAAACCCTTTAATGCTGAAATTTGATTGCTTGTGACTGTAATAATTAGTGAAATAATGTAGAAAGTCCTAATTTAGACTTAACTAAATCTGCAAATTAACCTGTAGCTAATAAACGACTTCAAATTTTAAAATAACAATGCGTGTTAACACCCTAGGATAATTGGCTTTCCAACGAAAAAAGTTTGTCAAAATCGGTTCAGCCGTTCCTGATGTCTCGTGTTCAGCTCCAGTACACGCGACGGTTTAAGTTGCATAGGTAGCTGTTGGGATTCTTGCAAAATTGCATTGTCGTATCGTTGGACCTTTGATTGACTCCTAACACCGTCTTGTGCTGGTCCACTAATATATGCAATCTTTCACCCGAAAAATTTCCACGTTTTGGCGTGCGGCGCCGCGTGGCGAGTATTGCGCAAGACTCACCTCATTGTCAAAGACATCAATGCTGCTCGTTCGTTTCGACTTAACACTTCTCGCTGTTTTATCATCGATATCGGCTTTCCGTTTCTGGCCGCGATCTTGAGATGTTCCCGTCTTAGTGGCGTAAATGGTAGAATCACTACCATGACCCGAAGCGATTTCTACATCCGACGTAGCAATGCAATTATCGCTATCTTCTTTTTTCGGTTTCAAAAATTCTACTTCCTGAACGCGCAATAACACAGTATGTTATACCATAACACTTCAAGCTACGTGCCAATTAGAAGCAGATAGCAGAATATCAGGATGAGAGCGGATATAAAAATACCTACGCAGAATACGAGGGCTGACTATTCAGTCCATATCTGAATAAAAACTTTATCACGTTTAATACAACTATAAAATGTGCTTGATTGCTGGCATACTTGTTTCTATCAATTGCAACAAAATCAGGTTAATATTGAGTTTGTATTAAACATTTCACTGATAAATAATTAACCGGCATATTTTTTACTGTTATTCATGATTAAGAACGTGAAAGATTGATGATAGCTGAAAATCTACATTTTGCTACTAATAAACAAAATTACCTGAGCTAAATCTGCTTTGGTGGTTGCTGCCTTCTTGACGTGCATCGCTGTCTGAGGTAGTTGTTTCTTGCTCGGTGACATTTTCACCAAATCTGCCGGTGACGACAAAGTTTTAGACGTTGTGCTAGTCGCATTTCCTTTTTGCGCACTTTTAGCCAGAGATTTCACCTGGTAAAAATGTATGAGTCATCAACAGTTTCGCAGATGCTGTAATTTGTTTTGTAGAATTTAAAACCAACATCAATTTTTACGATTACGAGAGTTTTTGAGTAAACAACTTTAGAACTTCAATCCTTTCCACTTTCCATAACTCAAGATTAATTTCGAGATGGTACCATTTTGTGACAATTGCTCATTTCTGAGTTTGGTTCGAACTCAGAAATTTCTAAAATCGTTACGACTTCGTGAGGTGAGAGGGAAAAATTTCTGTGCTAGCTGTCAACGGTAGTACTCGCATAATCAGCACTCTATGCAACCTCACATTTCCCAAAACCATCTAAAACCAAATGTGTGGACTTACCGGTGACAAAGTCTTGCCATGCCGCTGTTTACGATCACTAATATTGCGCTGCTTTGTTCGTTGACTTGTGGACGACAATTTAACACGCCACGCCGGTTTCAATTTTGCAACAGAATTTTGACGCTTTTCCGCCCCTGCATTGTTTAACGAGTTTCTGTTGTTGTTACTTGATTGTTGCGGCGTTTTTCGGCGTCCTGCTAGAAACGAAACTGCCGATTTTTTCCGTTTGCCAATTTTTGAACCAACTTTTTGGACCGATTTTGATTCCTGAAAATAATTTAATATCTGGAGTACAATTTGGATCAGGTTCAAAACGTTACAGATAAAATAGAAAAATACAAAAAGTATTCTATGCTAGTTAACGGTGTGGAGGGAATTTTACATAAAATTCAAAGTGCGAACATTTATGCAAGATGGCTTGCAAAAATACATTTCAGTTTACATTCGAATCAGTTTAGCTTCAATACTTCGTTTTGCTCCCAAACATGTTCGGCAAAGCTACAAAAACGAACTGCAAACATTTCATACCATTTTTCGTTGTCTACCTTCATAATTTTGCCAGCAGTATATTCTGCCTGGCTGAACAACTTTTACTTTCTTCCACAGCTATACAAATCAATAAAATGAAATAATACCTGTTTAATGCTCCCACGATACGAACTTGCCGAAGTTTGATTCTGTTGCCTAAAATAATATCAACAACATAAATTAAAACTTGACTTTGCATTATTATTAATTCCAAAATACCCCACGATGAAGCACTCACTTATTAAAATCTTTCTTCCTCAATCATCACTTTTTCGCTGTCTTTATAAAGTCGCGTAACTCTAATCAAGAGTGGATAATGTCCACATTTCAAAAGAATATACAACTAGGTACCATGCGCATGCAATAGAATGTGCCCAGCACCAGATGTATTTTTCGGTAGAAAAGTTACCTATCCTCTTAATAGCCAGTGTTAAACATCTTACACTTTTGCTTGTTCCGTTTACATTTTTAAGGATATGCATATTGCGTCCTGTCCATAACAACGAAACGCGCGCTGCTACATTTTGTACCATGAGAATAGCACGTGAGATTGTTGCACACTCTTCCTCAATGCATGCATCATCGACTCTTGCAGTAATAAATTGTAAATTTTTGTTTCGCTACGTGCTGGTCAATTTTATTTGCGAAATGAAACCGGTGTTGCAGCCAGCTTACCTTGCTAAGGGTGGATCCAAATTTTTAAGGATGGTTAAACCCCTGATCTCCTCTGGCAACCCAAATGCTTTCCTTCCCATGGTCGAGAGTCGTAACATTCAAAAGAAAAATACACATACTGAGTTACTGCGGTTTCCTGATTAAGCCTACGAGCGATCGCTTTATTGTGTTCACGAACAGGACAATTCGACTGACTGCACGCACATTCGACTTCATATTTGCTGAAAAAACAATAAGTTTAAATCACTACACTGCTAAACACTGTAAACACGCATTACATTAACCAACGAAGGGCGTACGCGGAAGCTGTTTTCTATGGAATTCTACCTTCTGCTTGTGGCTATATTTCCAAGTATCAATAGCATTTACTTCCTTTCTTTCGTGGATCGGCATTACGATATCTCTCCAGCTTACTTTGTGTTAGTCTATTCAGAACAAAATTTGTTCCATCCATCATTAAAGTCCCAGTAGAACCAGAACCTTTGGCTAAGTGTACAGTGATTCAAAGTAAAAAAGTCATCGCGCCAAAATTAAAAATATGATTAAAACGACACTTACCAACGCCGAAAATCCAAATCAAACGGAATTGAAATTTCCGTTCCACGTTCAATGAGTTCGACCGCAACTAATAGCATATGTAGACGATTCCGAGACACAGGAATGACGTGTTTAACCTGTGTAAAACAGCGTCAATATGCGCACTACTTCATAAATGCCTTCATTTCAAATTTAAAAACCCATTTGAAGAACAAGCTGTGCAAATTTTAGCTTATGAAAAAGCCAAAATTTATAAAGAAATTGCAGAGCCAAATATGCAAATGCACTTCTAATTTAGATTTGACCATCACAGTTTGCTAATACTAAAATACTGCAACGCTATAAAACCATATCGAGAAATATGTCAAGTATTTAAACACAAAACATTCTTGATACAGAAACAACACGTTCGCTTATAACAAACACACGCTTGGTACATTTTTGGCATATACCCAGATACACTTCAAATTTTTAAGATTATGAACTTTTGCCAGAACCAGTTACGATTTGGCAATTGCTCCTTTTTGAACTTACCTTCGCATTCGATTGACATGACCGTCGAACGTATCGAGCAATTGAACCATACGAACGTGCATCAACACAGACATCCGCATGATCAAGCTCATTATAACGCAACAAAAACGGATTTCTTTCACTGCTACAAAAACAATGCGAGAGCTCTACCTGCATTATACAACAATACGCTGCGTACATAATAAAATTTTTTATGGTATTCTCTATAATAAATAATGGTACTTGAATCAACCAATTACTAACAGCGTCTTATGATACTGGTACTTGTACAATAAAGTGTTTACAGCAATCAAATTTATGGCATATGCCTGAAATAGCAGATACTAGTGGAACCAGAGCACACTGTACCAAATATCATCCTGTGATGCCTGGTTTGAATACAAAAACCATTGACAATATTACAAACACGCACATGCATTAAAACGAGTGCTACATCAAAAGCACTTAATACATAATCAGCCAAATGATACGGAATAAGTTCAAAACAATTTAACATATTTCTTAACTATTTTTGAATTTTGATACTTGATCTGGCCTACATAAACTAAAGAAGCCTGCTAACCAAAAGCGTAATATTGTTTATTCATCTCTAAGTCCCACTAGTCAGCAACTATACTTGACATGGGCCCTTTGTCTGATGTTCTGGCTCGGGACTAATATACCAAACGCCACTTAGAAACCACGTATATTTCTTTATAATACCTGAATTTCTTAGTGTCCACATCAGCTGTCCCGTCACCTGCAGCCTGTTCAAAATCATACTGTGATTGCAACCAAAATTGACCTCGAAATTCAACAATTGGTTGTTCCGGTGGAATTGTCCGTGTAGCAACGAGACCTGGCCGTCCAGCTTCAACGTACAATACATCGCATAGTTTGACTTTTAAATGATCCAACAAATCAGCGCTTTCAGTCTAGAAGCAGTAGAAACCACTTAAAATAAATGTGTAATAATTTATTAGGACAATGCAAGTTCTGTGTGCAATTTGCCGCTGCAAGTTCTCGCAGCAAAACTGCACGTGTGAATACTGCAATAGAACATACTATTTTTCCAACGCGCCATTCAGCTGTTACAACCGCTACACCGCTGTAATTTACAAGCATTCGCCAACCAAAACAGATAAGTAATGCTGCAGTACATTTTTGGTAATACGTCTGGTGAAAATTAAACTTTACCGTTGATTCGTTAAGTGAAATTGCTTCAAGCACTTCATCGTTGTACAAGTTCTCCGTAGCCTGTTCGTATTTCTCTGCCCAAGGACTGAAAGTAAAATAAAAGTTTTTATTTCGGAAACGATTGATAGAAATAAACTCATGAAAAGTTCAAGGACTGCGATCAATGAATATTTACAACCTCGCCTGCGATGTATGTCAATATCGACTAGAAATTAACGAATCCGGTTTTCAAGATGAAATAACAAACTGCGAAATTTCCATAAACGTATTATATACGTAGTGGCATAAATAATAAACACGAAATGAACATAAAAAACAAATAGAAATAAATGCACAAAAATGGATATTGCGCAATACGTAAGTCGTTCTATAATATGCCGTCATATGTCACACAACACTTAATGTTTACGGCAACATCAGCCTGTTGAAAATTCAAAATCAATAAAATATGTTCTATAAAAAGAATAGGTGCGATTTACCTGTTATCATTTGCAAAGCTACTCCAACCAATCCCAGGACTAACTGGAGTAGAAGGCGAGCACGGCGCAACCCCATCGCTGCCGTGAGAAGATCCTCCTGTTTTTCGGCGGCTACGTTTATTTACGTCGGGCACAATATGTTTCTTTTTCTAAAAATGTTGGGAAAACGAAAAATCGACCACAAAGTCAGTTTTAAAACAAAACATTCAGACGTTGCCGCCACGTGAATACATTTCAGGCACATAAATTGTATAAAACGATCTGGCCCTGTTCTATACATGGACCATTATATAGTGAAAAGTTGAATTTTAAATGGCCGCAACTTTTGAACTAACGGCCCTGCAGCCTTAAAAATTATACCGCTGGACTCAGCGCGTCGAAATCTATAAACTAAACTGTTTTCATTAAATTCCTAGGGGGTCCATATTCCGTACCTGCGTCTATAGAAACTTCAGAGTATACAACTTTAAAACGTATTAGCAACAGAAAATAGTAAACACATAAAATATACCCCCTTAGTATGCATACCTCTGATCAAGGTTTCCTAGCGGACAAAATTTGCTGTGCTTTAACGTGGAATCCACATTGGGCAATATTCTAACTAAAAATACCCCGAATACACTTACAGCAGAATTTGCCTGGTGCGAACGCCTACCACGCGCTTCTTCGTCACTTTCAGATGTTTCAGACACTAAATTTCGAAACATACATTGAATACGAAATACAACAATTGTATTTTATCTTTATGATGAGAGCAGTGTAGACCAAATAATGACATTTTAATTCATCTTACGACCCGGTTCTTGCGGTCAGAGCGTTATTCCTAACTTTCAGGGACGGACCTGGAATATCCAATACAAACTTACCGATATTTACGGTTGTAGTCAAGACTCGGCTCCGGGTCCGCTACACTGTAAATTACTAGACGGCCACGCGTTGCTATACTTCTGTGGTCGCCGAACAAATTAATAAAAATGCAGGTTAGTAACACAAAATGACTTTCAATACTGGTTTCACAAACAGGCTAAATTCGACAAATTGCATTATAGTATGCAGTTAAACGGAAACACCACTTTTTTAGCTGCCAGTATGTATTATTTCTCGTCGTAAAATATGGTGCCCAACAAAATCAAACCCTGAGTACTCTCCTGTCCCTGTATGTGACACCGATGCCTCAACTTACATTCTCCATCACGTCGCATCTGGCGTCGCTTTTGTTTTTGAATGCGTCTCGCTTTGTCTTTGTCAATGTATCGCAAATCGCACAGCTCGCATGCGTATTTTTCAGGGACTTTGCCTGAATGTATTCCCAAGCAATCGCCGTGCTGCCACACCCTGTAAAAATTCAAACAAAACAGATTATAATTAGTACATTTTTAGACCAAATAAGCGATTCACTTGAGCTTGCGAGCAGCCACTGCGCGTGCCAGTAATAATACTAACGTTAAAGAATTGCGACACTAGATCATTTATGAAACGTATACCTAGCCTACAATCATATAGTCGTTTGCAATTGTCATTTTTCAATTTACTTTACACAGCGTTAACGCTGGTTGTCATAGGCAAGTTATTCAATTACTTTTTTGTATCATCTCTATCTTGTGTACTAGGAAATTTTAAGCTTGTGTTAGATTAGAATAACAAATACTTACTCGCACATGTCACACTGAATCATGAATTCGTCATTGTGTGTGTAATCGCAAACGCATCGCGTCACGTACGGTATATTGTCCCAGTTCTCTTCGACGTCATGTTTTTCTTCTTCTGATTGTCTGGCTGTTTCACCTAAACGCACTTGTTTACTCTAATCATAAAACCAAATTAAAACACCAAGATGTTAAAAATTCTAATAGCCAGAAAAATTTGATTTGCCTTTACAAACAAAAATTGTAGCCCTCAGCCAGAGCAACATACTATAATAAGGGCATTTTCAAAGAAAAGTAAAACATAAACACGCGAAATTAGCACAAACTAATAAAATTTACTATAATTTTATTCGTGGAAGGATTTAATAACAAGGATGACGCTGTATTGCATATTGAGAAGGGCGCCGTCAGCCAACTGCGTATGATGCCGTAAATTTTATGAAAAACAAAAACTACTTGACATTTCATTCAATAAAATTATTCACTTCAAGTACTGGTATATAACTTAAATAAAAATACTTACCTTCAGGTAGACCGTTATCATTATATGGTGGAGGCATTTCTTTTTCCTGCTGGCGGTACAACATGGCGTGCACTAGCTGCCGGACGACGGCCACCTCCGCCTCTTTATAAACCACCGCGACGTTGCCCTCGTCGCGCCCCTCTTGCCCTTAACCATTCCGCAACCTGATGTATTACTTGTGTCGGTGTCGTGAGACGACAATGGTTCGGTTCGATGCTCCAAAGCTGCTCACAGCTGACGCTGGAGTCATACTTGATGGTTGGTTTTGAGAATTAGAAACCGGAGACGGTACAAGAATAGAAGGTAGTGGTGCTAAAACAACGATAGCAATTACCACAGAACCAGCAAGCACATGAGCTCCGCTTGAGAGGTATATAGAGGCTAACAAATTACAGATTAAACAGCAAAAGGCTATAACAGGGGGGCTGGCTGTATGGCAGGGGGGGGGGGGGGGGCGAGGGTGCGGGGTGAGGCGGAAGTGGCTGTGTCTGGCCGTAGTGAGCATGTTGTACCGCCAGCAGGAAGGAAAGAAATGCCTCCACCATATAATGATAATGGTCTACCTGAAGGTAAAAAGTATTTTTATTTAAGTTATATACCAGTACTTGAAGTGAATAATTTTATTAAAATGAAATGTCAAGTAGTTTTTGTTTTTCATAAAATTAATGGAATCATACGCAGTTGGCTGACCGCGCCCTTCTCAATATGCAATACCAGCGTCATCCTTGTTATTAAATCCTTCCACGAATAAAATATAGTAAATTTTACTTAGTTTGTGTTAATTTTGCGTGTTTATGTTTTACTTTTCTTCGAAAATGCCCTTATTATAGTATGTTGCTTGGCTGAGGGCTACAATTTTTGTTCTGTAAAAAAATCAAATTTTTCTGGCTATTATAAATTTTTAACATCTTGGTGTTTTAATTTGGTTTTATGATTATAAGAACAGTGGTTTAGGTGAAACAGCCAGACAATCAGAAGAAAGAAAAACATGACGTCGAAGAGAACTGGGACAATATACCGTACGTGCGCGATGCGTTTGCGATTACACACACAATGACGAATTCCATGATTCAGTGTGACATGCGGCGAGTAATATTTGTTATCTAATCTAAAATAACAAGCTTAAAATTTCCTAGTACACAAGATAGAGATGATACAAAAAAGAAATTGAATAACTTGCCTATGACAAACAGCGTTAACGCTGTGTAAAGTAAATTGAAAAATGACAATTGCAAACGACTATACATGATATGTCTAGGTATACGTTTCATAAATCGATCCGACGTGTCGCAATTCTTTAACGTTAGTATTATTACTGGCACGCGCAGTGGCTGCTCCGCAAGCTCAAGTGAATCGCTTATTTGGTCTAAAAATGTACTAATTATAATCTGTTTTGTTTGAATTTTTACAGGGTGTGGCAGCACGGCGATTGCTTGGGAATACATTCAGGCAAAGTCCCTGAAAAATACGCATGCGAGCTGTGCGATTTGCGATACATTGACAAAGACAAAGCGAGACGCATTCAAAAACAAAAGCGACGCCAGATGCGACGTGATGGAGAATGTAAGTTGAGGCATCGGTGTCACATACAGGGACAGGAGAGTACTCAGGGTTTGATTTTGTTGGGCACCATATTTTACGACGAGAAATAATACATACTGGCAGCTAAAAAAGTGGTGTTTCCGTTTAACTGCATACTATAATGCAATTTGTCGAATTTAGCCCGTTTGTGAAACCAGTATTGAAAGTCATTTTGTGTTACTAACCTGCATTTTTATTAATTTGTTCGGCGACCACAGAAGTATAGCAACGCGTGGCCGTCTAGTAATTTACAGTGTAGCGGACCCGGAGCCGAGCTCTGACTACAACCGTAAATATCGGTAAGTTTGTATTGGATATTCCAGGTCCGTCCCTGAAAGTTAGGAATAACGCTCTGACCGCAAGAACCGGGTCGTAAGATGAATTAAAATGTCATTATTTGGTCTACACTGCTCTCATCATAAAGATAAAATACAATTGTTGTATTTCGTATTCAATGTATGTTTCGAAATTTAGTGTCTGAAACATCTGAAAGTGACGAAGAAGCGCGTGGTAGGCGTTCGCACCAGGCAAATTCTGCTGTAAGTGTATTCGGGGTATTTTTAGTTAGAATATTGCCCAATGTGGATTCCACGTTAAAGCACAGCAAATTTTGTCCGCTAGGAAACCTTGATCAGAGGTATGCATACTAAGGGGGTATATTTTATGTGTTTACTATTTTCTGTTGCTAATACGTTTTAAAGTTGTATACTCTGAAGTTTCTATAGACGCAGGTACGGAATATGGACCCCCTAGGAATTTAATGAAAACAGTTTAGTTTATAGATTTCGACGCGCTGAGTCCAGCGGTATAATTTTTAAGGCTGCAGGGCCGTTAGTTCAAAAGTTGCGGCCATTTAAAATTCAACTTTTCACTATATAATGGTCCATGTATAGAACAGGGCCAGATCGTTTTATACAATTTATGTGCCTGAAATGTATTCACGTGGCGGCAACGTCTGAATGTTTTGTTTTAAAACTGACTTTGTGGTCGATTTTTCGTTTTCCCAACATTTTTAGAAAAAGAAACATATTGTGCCCGACGTAAATAAACGTAGCCGCCGAAAAACAGGAGGATCTTCTCACGGCAGCGATGGGGTTGCGCCGTGCTCGCCTTCTACTCCAGTTAGTCCTGGGATTGGTTGGAGTAGCTTTGCAAATGATAACAGGTAAATCGCACCTATTCTTTTTATAGAACATATTTTATTGATTTTTGAATTTTGATACTTGATCTGGCCTACATAAACTAAAGAAGCCTGCTAACCAAAAGCGTAATATTGTTTATTCATCTCTAAGTCCCACTAGTCAGCAACTATACTTGACATGGGCCCTTTGTCTGATGTTTTGGCTCGGGATAATATACCAAACGCCACTTAGAAACCACGTATATTTCTTTATAATACCTGAATTTCTTAGTGTCGATATCAGCTGTCCCGTCACCTGCAGCCTGTTCAAATTCATACTGTGATTGCAACCAAAATTGACCTCGAAATTCAACAATTGGTTGTTCCGGTGGAATTGTCCGTGTAGCAACGAGACCTGGCCGTCCAGCTTCAACGTACAATACATCGCATAGTTTGACTTTTAAATTATCTAACAAATCAGCGCTTTCAGTCTAGAAGCAGTAGAAACCACTTAAAATAAAGGTAATACCCATTAACAATGCAAGTTTGTGTGGATTGCCGCTGCAGTTTCGGCAGCAAAACTGCACGTGTGAATACTGCAATAGAACATACTATTTTTCCAACGCGCCATTCAGCTGTTACAACCGCTACACCGCTGTAATTTACAAGCATTCGCCAACCAAAACAGATAATGCCGCAGTACATTTTTGGTACACGTTCTTTGGTACTAAATTCTACCGTTGATTCGCTAGGCAAATTCGCTTCAAGCACTTCATCGTTGTACAAAGTTCTCCGTAGCCTGTTCGTATTTCTCTGCCCAAGGACTGAAAGTAAAATAAAAGTTTTTTATTTCGGAAACGATTGATAGAAATAAACTCATGAAAAGTTCAAGACTGGTGATCAATGAATAATTACAACCTCGCCTGCGATGTATGTCAATATCGACTAGAAATTAATGAATCCGGTTTTCAAGATGAAAAAACAAACTGCGAAATTTCCATAAACGTATTAGATACGTAGTGGCATAAATAATAAACACGAAATGAACATAAAAAACAAATAGAAATAAATGCACAAAAATGGATATTGCGCAATACGTAAGTTGTTCTATAATATGCCGTCATATGTCACACAACACTTTATGTTTACGGTAACATCAGCCTGTTGAAAATTCAAAATCAATAACAATATGTTCTATAAAAAGAATAGGTGCGATTTACCTGTTATCATTTGCAAAGCTACTCCAACCAATCCCAGGACTAACTGGAGTAGAAGGCGAGCACGGGCGAAACCTATTGCTGCCTGTGTAGAAGATCCTCCTGTTTTTTGGTGGCTATGTTTATTTACGTCGGGCACAAAATATGTTTCTTTTCTTAAAAATGTTGGGTAAATTAAAAAACTGACCACAAAGTCAGTTTTAAAACAAAACATTCAGACGTTGCCGCCACGTGAATACATTTCAGGCACATAAATTGTATAAAACTATCTGGCCCTGTTCGATACATGGACCATTATATAGTGAAAAGTTGAATTTTAAATGGCCGCAACTTTTGAACTAACGGCCCTGCAGCCTTAAAAATTATACCGCCGGACTCAGCGCGTCGAAATCTATAAACTAAACTGTTTTCATTAAATTCCTAGGGGGTCCATATTCCGTACCTGCGTCTATAGAAACTTCAGAGTATACAACTTTAAAACGTATTAGCAACAGAAAATAGTAAACACATAAAATATACCCCCTTAGTATGCATACCTCTGATCAAGGTTTCCTAGCGGACAAAATTTGCTGTGCTTTAACGTGGAATCCACATTGGGCAATATTCTAACTAAAAATACCCCGAATACACTTACAGCAGAATTTGCCTGGTGCGAACGCCTACCACGCGCTTCTTCGTCACTTTCAGATGTTTCAGACACTAAATTTCGAAACATACATTGAATACGAAATACAACAATTGTATTTTATCTTTATGATGAGAGCAGTGTAGACCAAATAATGACATTTTAATTCATCTTACGACCCGGTTCTTGCGGTCAGAGCGTTATTCCTAACTTTCAGGGACGGACCTGGAATATCCAATACAAACTTACCGATATTTACGGTTGTAGTCAAGACTCGGCTCCGGGTCCGCTACACTGTAAATTACTAGACGGCCACGCGTTGCTATACTTCTGTGGTCGCCGAACAAATTAATAAAAATGCAGGTTAGTAACACAAAATGACTTTCAATACTGGTTTCACAAACGGGCTAAATTCGACAAATTGCATTATAGTATGCAGTTAAACGGAAACACCACTTTTTTAGCTGCCAGTATGTATTATTTCTCGTCGTAAAATATGGTGCCCAACAAAATCAAACCCTGAGTACTCTCCTGTCCCTGTATGTGACACCGATGCCTCAACTTACATTCTCCATCACGTCGCATCTGGCGTCGCTTTTGTTTTTGAATGCGTCTCGCTTTGTCTTTGTCAATGTATCGCAAATCGCACAGCTCGCATGCGTATTTTTCAGGGACTTTGCCTGAATGTATTCCCAAGCAATCGCCGTGCTGCCACACCCTGTAAAAATTCAAACAAAACAGATTATAATTAGTACATTTTTAGACCAAATAAGCGATTCACTTGAGCTTGCGAGCAGCCACTGCGCGTGCCAGTAATAATACTAACGTTAAAGAATTGCGACACTAGATCATTTATGAAACGTATACCTAGCCTACAATCATATAGTCGTTTGCAATTGTCATTTTTCAATTTACTTTACACAGCGTTAACGCTGGTTGTCATAGGCAAGTTATTCAATTACTTTTTTGTATCATCTCTATCTTGTGTACTAGGAAATTTTAAGCTTGTGTTAGATTAGAATAACAAATACTTACTCGCACATGTCACACTGAATCATGAATTCGTCATTGTGTGTGTAATCGCAAACGCATCGCGTCACGTACGGTATATTGTCCCAGTTCTCTTCGACGTCATGTTTTTCTTCTTCTGATTGTCTGGCTGTTTCACCTAAACGCACTTGTTTACTCTAATCATAAAACCAAATTAAAACACCAAGATGTTAAAAATTCTAATAGCCAGAAAAATTTGATTTGCCTTTACAAACAAAAATTGTAGCCCTCAGCCAGAGCAACATACTATAATAAGGGCATTTTCAAAGAAAAGTAAAACATAAACACGCGAAATTAGCACAAACTAATAAAATTTCCTATAATTTTATTCGTGGAAGGATTTAATAACAAGGATGACGCTGTATTGCATATTGAGAAGGGCGCCGTCAGCCAACTGCGTATGATGCCGTAAATTTTATGAAAAACAAAAACTACTTGACATTTCATTCAATAAAATTATTCACTTCAAGTACTGGTATATAACTTAAATAAAAATACTTACCTTCAGGTAGACCGTTATCATTATATGGTGGAGGCATTTCTTTTCCTGCTGGCGGTACAACATGGCGTGCACTAGCTGCCGGACGACGGCCACCTCCGCCTCTTGATAAACCACCGCGACGTTGCCCTCGTCGTGCCCCTTTGCCCTTAACCATTCCGCAACCTGATGTATTACTTGTGTCGGTGTCGTGAGACGACAATGGTTCGGTTCGAACGCCCCCAAAGCTGCTCACAGCTGACGCTGGAGTCATACTTGATGGTTGGTTTTGAGAATTAGAAACCGGAGACGGTACAAGAATAGAAGGTAGCGGTGCTAAAACAACGATAGCAATTACCACAGAACCAGCAAGCACATGAGCTCCGCTTGAGAGGTATATAGAGGCTAACAAATTACAGCTTAAACAGCAAAAGCTATAACAGCCGGCTGTATGGCACAAGATTTAATTATGAATTACAATTTTGAGTTACACTTACCAATATATTTCATATGGAAGTATACAAAAAGCTTACAACTTTATACTGTCGACTGCAAGCACTTACATGATAATTTCTGAGCGTATAACCGTTCAGCTTCTTGAGTGAATCGATCCGACCCGGACGCAGTTTTACGACGGCTCCCTCGGCCGCCTGCAGCACGCCCAGTTCCGGTCAAAGGTGTGGTTCCGACGTTATTGCTTGTACTATTAGAGCTACCACGACGACCTCCTAAAAGAAAAAACATAAAGCCTTATCGCTGCTAGAAAACGAGTATAACACCTTATAAACAACTAGATATTAAACAAATCCGTAAAATTATATTTAGAGTATAACCCTTCGCTGCGGATTTAAAAACAATAACTATCAAAATATACCAACCTCGACCGCGTGAGCCGGCACCCCCAACGCCTCTCGCCGATCTACCGGAGCCTCGTTTCCTGGCTCCAATAGCGCCAGTGTCGCTTCCACTCTCTGAATTTCTACCTCGCGCCATTGATTCATGATCTATGGTCAACTCGGTCGTTCCATCATACGAGATTTGTTCATAACTTCCACGAAACGACTCACCAGCGGTATGATTTTCCCCAACTTTTCTGACACCTGTCGCAAGCGGCGCGTGAGGCAGCATTTCACGGCCTCCACTAAATCCTGTCAACGAACCTGTTTGAAACCTACCCACTGGCATCTGATTAGCCACTAGTGCTACTGATGGTTGCACAGGCTGTGGCGGAAAACTATCGCGGCCGTCATAATAATGGTTACCGCCAAACGTTCCGTTATCAACCCGCTGTCTTTGCTGAGGCTGCTGGTGACCAGCATACCGCGATGAATTACTACTGCTATTGTAGTATGGCATTGTATCACTTCCCCCGAAACCACCAAATGTTGCTGGTGCGCCGTAGTTTGCAACTGCGGACAACTGTGCAACGCTGAAATTTAAAGCCGCGGTGCATAATTTTACTGCAGATGTGATGAAACACTTACTGGGTGGTGCATTAAACTTATTGGACTGGCCATGCTACTACGGTTGAAGAACGTTTGGCACTACTAAACAAAAATACAAATTTTCATTGACCAACCAGATTCAAACTTCTATTATTTATGATTATTAGCTCATATTCTATATTGAATTCAGCATAGTATACATCAAAATTCAACATAACATGGTTTTTGATCTTACCTTGCCAAATCGCTACTGTCAGGGCTGGTCACTTCTTGTGCAATGATTGCACTTTCCCTACGCTGTCGTATCATACCGTTTGCATGTAGGCCGCCGGCGTTTGTTTGTTGCGTCTGTCCATAAATCGCATAATTGCTGTGCTGTGCCCCGGCGCTATAGCTGTTTGCATAGTAGTTTTGATGTTGACCCCCTGTCGACGCTACACCTGCTCCTATAGGACCGCCGCCTATAGTCGAAACAGTAATCGGTTGCCCACGATATTCAGAACTGTGATCAGTGCCACCAGTTTTCGTAACACTAATACTACCTCCAGAGTCACCAGTTATCACATTAGGCTGTTGTGCGTAGTGCTGATGCTGTTGACTAGTTGACGATGCAACGCCATATGATTGCGTGTGACCTAAAATCGTAAATAGCAAAGCAATAAGACATATGATCCGGTTACTAGTAAATGCACATATTAAACGTGAATGTTCATTCCAAACTTTGCTAACTATTTTAAGCAACAATGTTAAAAATTGATGTTTGCCTTTAGCAGAAATACGAGTATTAACCTCAGCGTTCATTCAATGTCAAAAATTCCATAGACCTACACACACTGTTTCAACGTTTTCATGATAAATACCATATCTGTTCAGTGTAACATGTACCAAAAAAATTACCGTTGAAAAAACGCGTGGTTTGGCACAAAAACAAAAACCTAAAACTTCGCTACGCTTGCAGTTTATAACATATATACGCTTACCTTCGCTACGTAGATACATCAACTATTAACCACACATCCTAGGAAACCCTAACCTAGCCCAACCTACCGTGAAACGCAGAGGCCCGCTGCAGTTGATGAAGATTTTGTTGCTCCTGATGCAAAGTGTCTGGGTACGTTTTGACTGGTGAAAACGTCAAATCACTAATGCTGCTGCGTTCAATTGCTTCAAGATACGCAGTGAGATCATGAATAATCGGGAATCCCTAAAAACGCAGTCAAAAACTAATTAGGCAAAATAATTATGTCTAATCAGTTACACATAGTTGTTTGTTAACACGTCCAGACTGTAAATTATTACAACAGTTAAACTTTGAAGAACTGGACTCTTGTGCACCGCACAACACTGACATACCTCATGAGGTTTCCTTTGAGATGTATTTGCCTGTTGTATTTCTTCAACCTCGTCGTCCGACGAAGGACCTGAAGATGAATTCACGCAAGCAAGCATATTAATAAGCAGATTATCACATACTAGGATGCGACCAGATACAAAAAATCGAAGCCGCAACCGGATAGTGAAATATATTCAGTCAGAATCCGAACGCAGCACAGCAAGTTTATTACATTACCATGTGCAAAATGTCGTGTGATGCGATATGGCAAATAACAAATGCATTAATAACACTAACTTCACAACATTGGAATATAAACAAAATGTCGTGTGACGCGATACCTACACCATAGTAAGAAGATGTCACACACGCCAATTTTGGTATATACAGCTTGTGCGTACTCAACTTGCACGTACAGGGGCTGAAATCATGACATATTTTACGAAAATTTGTACAACCCTACAAAATCAAATCCTGCGTTCGTACTCGCCTGGCTACCACCATACAGGCGCACAAATTCAGATAAGATAAAACTCTTACTTGGGGGCTCATCTGCACTTGTTGATGGATACGTCATTCCATAATTGTGGTCCTAAAATGTGGAATTTGCTACACGAATGAATACATAATAATCAAAATGGTCAAAAACACAGATAACTTTTGTGAATTGGCATACCATAATAACGGTAGTAGGTTAAACCATACACTATACTTGATCAGCATGCAAAAACCAAATGCATATATCACTCCCTGTGCAATCGAATGTAAAAAACCCGAAACAAAACGATCTCAGTACTCAACCAGGTACGTGTAAGTAAGTATGTATATAATCATTTCAAGCATTCAAATTGGATAAAATACGTTTTTCAACGCACCGGGTACGGCAGCCCATAATAAAACTTTTCATTATTTTTCGTGTCTTCAATAATCATTTGCACCATTGTAGAAACCGGGGTTTTCGATGCTGCTGAAGTTTCTGCAGTTTCTGTTCTAATCAATGATGTTGTACATTGGTACGAATTATCACTCGGCGAATTTAAAATGTTCAACGAACCAAAAGAATTCATTTCACTATTTAATACGTTCTATACATATGTTAACCTGAACTGAATACCTGGAACATAACTGTATAAACATATACATACCGGGGTGGACGACGAATTATACTTATATGCAAACAAATCAAGAGTTTATATAGCCTCATAATTAAAAGAGTACGTCGGAATTTCAAAAAATGCCTAAATCCACAAAAATGCTTAAGCTGGATATTATTTATATATTCTTCTTCTTCTTCTTCTTCGGCCTTTGTCCCTTGTTGGGATCGGCTCTTTTGGATTTCTGACGCCATTTGACTCTGTCCACGGCATTGTCAGGATGCAAATGCATCAGAACACTTGCACTTTAAAGACAAACATGTCTAACATGTTCACAGTTATCTTACATTTGGGCTTCATCTCACAAAACCAAGAATGGACACTCGTAACTGGAGATCATATTCCCACTGGCGTGACACAAAACCAAATTTTGTATTACGTAAGATTTACCGCTAAAATTGCGTTTGGCCTGGCACTCGTTTGGCTTGCGGAGTTTTTCTTCATGCCGCTAAATTTCATATTTAATTTACAGAGTTTATTTCGACAGCAACTGCCATATGTCAATAAATTGACGGTATTAAGCGCAATTAGTTAGTAACTTGCAAACCTCGATGTGCATATTCTACGAACTTTAAGCACTTATTTGTCTGCCTATTAGCTAAGTGTTTTCTGTTTATTATATGAATATTCGAAATACAGCTAGTGAAATTAACCCTTTCTCACATGAATATTTTTTATTTCCCCTGAGACCTACTTTTAGCTAGGATTCGAACTCCAGTGACTGGAGTGGGAGGCGTATACCATCACCACTCAGCTATACGAGCTTGACGCTCGAGCCCGAGGGGGCTTTCACGTCTTGTGGTGATTTAGTACTATGTATGTATACGTGTTGCAATTGTTAAACACGGTGCGACATATATTATTTAACGTATATACACTGCGCTGAATTGCCTATAGGCAACTCAATGTGAGAAGGGGTTAATACTTCTGTTGCATAAAAAACAAAATATTTATAGTTGTGTTTGAATACTGATCTGCTCAGCAGGGTGCACGAAATCGTCATCACATTCTGGCTCCGATATTTCAACTTGCCTAATATTATTTTTAGAAAACTTCAAAATATTTATACACTCATTCATATTTATGCCAAGTAAAATCAAACTGATTGACTTACTCTTACATGTTTTTGCTGTCACTGAAATGTTTGCATGTGACCGCGTACGCTCACAATTTTTATTGAGTTACGATTTACGCTGGGAATCCATAAACAGATGACGAGCGTTATTCAAAGGGCGTAAACAGAATATGTCTCAGCAGCTTATCTCTTATCCTAAGACTAAAGCCTAAACTTTAGCATAAAATGGATCTCTAAACTCAGTCTAAGCCTAAGCATAAATAGAAGCTTATAGCCCAAGCCAGGGTTTGGCGGAGACCGGCCATGAGAAGTCACGGCCCCGGTCAACTTTTGGTCATCACCGAACAAAATTTTCAAAATAAATTATTTCTAATTCTTTCTTCATTGTTTTTTGTCTTTCTTCACAGATTTCTCGTGTGTTTTCAGATTATCTGGTAATAATGCGGTGCGTAAACTATGAAATTTATAGGTTCATTGCGGAATGTTATACATCAGGCATTTACTTGCTTCAACATTATGGCCCATGTATAGAACAGGGGCTTCCCGTTTTCCAGGGTAAAAAACTTTGGGCCAGGAGTACAGCGCAACCACTCCTGTATGACGACCTGATTTTCCACTGGTTGGTAGGAAAACTCACAGGCATAGGTTTTGCTGTGGAAAAGTGAAAAATTCATAAGCCTGGGTATTCCCTGGTTCAGTAGGGAAAATGTGTAGTGTAAAGTTTGTTTGGAAAATAGAAAAGTGGCAATTTTTATAGCTTAGATTTTTCCCGAGTTGGCAGGGAAAATCTGAAGCGCAGGTTTTGGTTGGAAAACGGGAAAAGTGAAAAATTTAAAAGCCTAGATTTTCTCTTGGTTTGTAGGGAAATCTGTAGCGTAAAGTTTGTTTGGAAAACGGAAAAAGTGGAAATTTTAAAAGCTTAATAGAAAAAATCTAGGCGTTTTAATTTTCCACTGTTCCCGTTTTCCAAACCAAACCTGTGCTTTAGATTTTTCCTACCAACCCAGGGTAAATCTAAGCGTTTAAATTTTTCCGTTTTCCAACCAAAACCTTTGCTTCAAATTTTTCCTCCCAACGAAGAGAACATCTAGGTATTAAAACTTTCAACTTTTCCCGTTTTCCAACCAAAACCTATGCCCTACGCTTGAAATTTCAACTTTTCCACTTTTCCCGTTTTTCAACCAAAACCTATGCTTTAGATTTTCCCTACCAAACCAGGGCAAAAATTTAGGCATTAAAATTTTCCACTTTTCCCGTTTTCCAACCAAAACATATGCCCTACGCTTGAATTTTCAACTTTTTCAATTTCCCGTTTTTCAACCAAAACCTTTGCTTCAGATTTTCCCTACCAGACAAAGGCAAAAATCTAGGCATTAGAATATTCCACTTTTCCCGTTTTCCAACGAAAACCTATGCTTCAGATTTTCTCTACCAACCCAGTGTAAAATCTAGACATTAAAATTTTCTTAATTTTTCTACCAAAACAGCGGAAAATTTGGCCGTCATACGCGAGTGGCTGCGCTGCACTCCTGGCTAAGTTTTCCACAGTGGAAAGCTGGAAGATTCTGTGCTATACATTGGCCAACATTATTATCTTCTGTTTTACAGGTCTACCAGCAATTAACGGCTGTGACAGCGGTTATAGCGGGGACACCGGCGACAGTTTGGACAGTGGGGACAACTGGGCAGCGGGGACAGCTGGGCAGCGGGGACAGCTGGGCAGCGGGGACAGCTGGGCAGCGGGGACAGCGTAACAATATACTTTCTTTGGGAAACGAAAAAATAAGGGAGCCATATATTTTGGCAGGAAATACGGAAAAAGGAAAACAATAGTGCATCCTAAGCAGGATGGGGGCTCCCGCCCCCCAAGCCAAACCACTAAGCGATCTTGCTACCAAACCAAAAGTTACAACAACAAATTTTAATAATCTTCACGTATGCACAAACAGATGTAGCAAATGCCGCTTTCATATAGGCCGTCCCGGCTATCCCACAGTCCGGTTCCGGTTCCGGTATTTTATAATTCCAGTTACACCCTGCTTACCACATATCTCAAAATTAGTATAAATTCGGCAAAGATTCATTTTATATGTTATTTGTTAGAATAAAAGTGTTTTTTGAAAACCTCCGGACTTCAAGTCAAAGTTAAAAACTTAAATAAAACCTTGACCTCACTTTTAGAATTACTTTGTCATAAACTTTTTACTTCTAATTTTCAAATAGTAGTACAGACAACTTCAATTTGAAATGTGTGCTGTATTGACCCGAATAAGAGGGGAGGAGTAATAAGAGGGGGTCCCATTTTGAGTCCGAATCAATTGGAGTCCGTATCCTTAATAAGAGTCTGCAAGCGGATAGAGCCCTAAACCCTAATTATAGTCCATAAATGTCAATTAACCCTAATTGTAGCGTATAAATTACTCCAGGACCAAATAATTTGAGTTCGAAACTTCAAAAAGTACTTAAATTTTGAAAGTAGATTCCTAAGTATAACCTTGTATTGTCGCTCAAGATATTGACACAAGAAAAATAAACGTTTAATTCAACAGATAATTGCAGTACCGGATATATATCAGTAACGAAGGGCGGGGGAGCTTGGGTTAAAAATAAATAACAGTACGTAACCGAATAACAAGAGGGGTACCCTCTGGAGAGGCCAAATAAATATCAGTCCCCACCTCTTATTCGGGTCACTACAGTACCGCTATCAAATAAACACAGCTTTTGCTTACTGTTCAGAATACAACAGTATTTAAGAGGACAAATTGCAAACCTTCTCAGCGAAACATTCTTTGAACGTATGATGTTTGACATTTCCTGGTGCATGCAGTTAACTCGTGCTCCACAACATGCATTAGCAATAATTAACGTTCAATTACTCATTATTCAAAATAGCAAGCGTATGTCACTTATGTTTAGCTTTTTTCAGGAAATGCAGTTCCGGAAATATACGGAAATATATTTTCATTGGGTACGGCGCCCTCGTGTAATTTCTCGTTTTAACGTTTGAAGAAATTAGCTGTATTGTTTGCTGAAATCAGGGAAGTAGCCAAGGGAGAGGCCAGAATGGGTGCTCCCGAGACTACGTTCACCATGTGCTAACTGTGGCCCTTAAGACCAACCGCGGCCGCCGAAATCAAACTTTTGTTTCTGGATTTCATTGGCCGATTTTCGGAGCACAAAATGTTGCGTTTCTATACAAAATATGTTAGAAACACCGTTTGGGACAATCTAACAAATTCGAAAGCAAGAATTAATCATTTTTTATGTTTTTCAAGTTCCGTAACACACCTTATATAGTACTACCGACACTCAACTGACCGGATCCTGAACCAAAGTTGACGGCCAACTACTTTTACTGGAGCCAGAACCTGAGCATCAAGTGGGACTGTGGGACAAAATGGGGTTATAAAATATGAAATTAGCAAAATTTAACCACAACATGTGAAACGTTGTTAAAAATTAAATTTAAACTGCCTTAGAGAAATATCGACAGATAACGTTTTTAAAATTGCCCAAAAATTGTAACCAAACTCATTGAAAAAAATCAGTTGTTGAACGATGCCAAAAAATTACCTACCGAAATTGTTGCCGGAAACTTCCGGCAAAATTTTTGTCAGAACCGGAGCTGGAGATCGATTTTTGCCGGAGTTTAAGCCGGTGATAGACCTTTGGTTGTACTTTGCAGCGTATATAATATACTAGTTGACGCATCTATTGCATTAAAATATTGCAAAAAAACTGTTTAAAATCATAGGAAATTTTTGCTCAGATTTCTACGCAAAATATATCTACCTCAGATTTCCTCAAGTATTAAGGGCAAAAATTAGAAGCCGGGTCAAAGTGCCCCAGTTTGTGGGCCCCACATTATTTACAAGTTCAAAATCTGTCATGGTCAGTTTTGAAAGGTGCCTGGTTTCTTTCACTACTTTACGTCTGTTGCGACTCTTGATTGTCCGGATATACATTTTGCACACATTCTACCAAACAAACCAACAAACGAAGAAACAAACAAACAAACAAAGAAACAAACAAACAGCCAAACAACCAAGCAACTAAACAAACAACTAACCAATCAAACAAACAAATAAACAAACAAATAAACAAACAAACAAAGAAACAAACAAACAACCAAACTAACAAAGAAACAAACAAAGAAACAAACAACCAAACAAACAAATAAGCAAGCAAGCAAACAAACAAACAAACTCCAAATGAAAGTTTTGTTCCTATTAATTAATAGCTTCAGAAACATGCATAAGTTTAAAACAACAGCGAACCAACTGGCTGCTTGTCAAGAAATTGTTGTTCGCTAACAAACACACTTAGCTCACTACACTTTTTTTGCAACATAATGCTACCATCTGTACGGGTGGTATAGTATGTCGAGCGCAAACTGGGCTTGCAGTTTGCAGCTTACATTTATCCGTCGATGAGGGGGTCAATTTTACGGAGGTTCGATCAAACCTTTTTTTAAATGAACGCATAAACTTTGTGTGATCAATTTCCCAACCAAAAATTTTTAAAGTCGACAAGTTTCACACGGAAGCACCGGGTATAGTAAAAGAAACCTTGGAATCGAAACGAGCGACGACAAACCAATCAAATTTTTCATGAAATCCACTGGCGGACTCAGGTAAAAAAGTCTGCGTACTGTAGTGACCCGAATACGAAGAGGGAAGGGTGGACTGATATTTATTTTTCCTCTCCGGAGCGTCCCGTTATTCGGTTTCGGACTGTTGCTAGTTTTAACCCGCTCACGGCCGCCCTTCGTTATATATCCGGTATTGCAACTATCCGTTGAGTTAAACGTTTGTTTGTCTTGTATCAAATATTTGAGCAATAATGCAAAGTTATACCTACTTCTCGAAATGTGCTTTCGAAACTTAAGTACGCTTTAAAGTTTCGAACTCTATTTTATTTGGTCCAGGAGGTATTTATGCACTACAATTAGGGATAATTGACATTTGTGGGCTCCTTGTAAAGATCAGGTGCGGAACGATTTTCTGCGGGACTGCAGTAGCGTAAGCTTAAGGTTTAAACTCCGTAACAGTATAAATTAAGCATATTCCTAAGCCCAAGCCTAAGCGTTGAAAAAAGTGTTTTCCTAAGGCTGGCCAGTGTAAATTTCTAGTACGCGAGATAATGTCGAGCACGCATATATAAAAGTAAATCTCTTATTAGATGCAATCACTTTTAATCTCTGTAAACACAGCAACGCCTTAAAGCCTACGTTTTTCTATTATGCATATAGGTTTTAAGCCAAAAAACAATTATAGGCATATTTTAGATGATATCAAACTGCGCACTAAACGGGGTTCGAATGTGTCTTGCTAACTTTAAAAACATTTCTTTGTCCATGGTTGTACAAGTTTTGCTACAGCGAAACGTTTTCATAAATTTCTCCGATTTATATCAGTACGTCCGCTAGAAATATCTTTGTAGTCCCAGTAACGGTTTTGGTTGTTTCGATTGGGTCTGAGAACACATCTGACTGCAACGGTTTTAATAGTTTGTTTAATATTTTATTCACACAATTTCGACACTATCAAAATGATTTCTGTATCACAAAGGGGTACCAGATTACTACGGTTGTTGTAGAAAACTAAAAACGTTTTTTATCTGCGGATTTTATGACAAAAACATTTTTTGATAAATCATGCGGGTTACTTCAAATTTTCTGCCAAAGGTTTACCCGATTATACGGCATAGTGCTTAAAAGTTATGGCCCATGTATAGAACAGGGCCGAATCGTTTTCCGGCGGGGTTGTAAACAGAGTCAGTTTAAGGTTTAGACTAACTTTTTTGCTTAGGCTTAGGCTTAGGCTTAAGCTTAGGAATAGGCTTATCCTAACGCTTAGGCTTAGGCTTAGGCTTAAGCTTGGGCTTAGGTTAAAGAATAAGGTTATAATACTGTTCCGCCGCCCCTGTTCTATACATTGACTAAATTAATAATAAAGAAACGCACTCAAAATCTGTTAATTCTCACTATAGTTCATCCACTGGGATAGAAATTTCAAATTTTTTTTAATATCGTTCTCCTACATATCTGGGAAAAGTTTCATTAAAGCTGAATATCTGAGACGTAGCGAAAGGTGGGGGGGCAGTCGGACTATGGTCCCCTAATGCATTTGAAAACTTTGCTGAAAAATTTTATGTCACACTGATACTCATGGAAGAATCAATTGTTTGAGTCAGTTTAAAATATGCGTCTAGTTTTTCGATCACTTCGCTCACTATATCCGGTACTATTATTGTACTAAACGAACCTCTTAAAACAGGGAGTTCGTACAACGTACTGAAGGCTCTAGGAGCCGTAACAGGACCTAGACATATGTGGCCTAGACGGTTCATATTGGACAATGGGACCCACGGTGATCAGCATGGTGGGTCTGGTGAAGCGTAATTTTGTCACTGCATCGCATAGAAACAATACTGAAATTTCGCCTTGGAATTCATTATTAAATTGGCGTATGCCTTCCGATCGTTTTCCTGGCCCATGTATGGAACAGGGCCGGAACAGTAGTATAAGCATATTCCTAAGCCTAAGCCTAAGCCTAAGCCTAAGCGTATGGATGAGCTTATTCCTAAGCCTAAGCCAAAGCCTAAGCAAAAAAAATTAGTCTAAAACTTAAACTGACCCTATTATCCTTGTACGTGTACTAATCCGGAATAGTCAACACAAACCGTCGGCAAACCTTCAGACAGTCTTAAACAGAACTCGAATGGTTAACCTCAGTATTAGCTCAAGAGCACGAAGGGCAAGAAAGCCTTCAGATCCCTTTGCAAAAAATCCTTGATTCAAAATTGCTAAACGTCTCAGAGTGTATGGTTTTTGGACGTGAGCAACCCTAAGCACTGGTGTGTTCTAGCGATAGATGTTGTTGAAAGGTTTGTCAGTTTCAATCGGTGGCAATGTATTTTTAATTTATAATCGCACGTCTCCGACGGGGGCGCTGAATTTCTGACAATTCTATAAAATGCCAACCTTTCAAAGATTAGCCTGCGGTGGACAAGGCATAGGAACTCCCAAAAATGAAGTTGGGTATCCGTAAAACACGTGTACGACGTTATGGAATCGTGTTAAAAGTAAAACGCTATTTTAAACGTTTTTCGTGTTTCAAACAGCATCATCACAACGCTGTTTGTGTGGGACAATAAGACGAAGCGCTATATCAAAACGCTATTTTAATATCATACAAAGGCTTTTAACGTTTATCAAAACGCTATTTTAGCATCAATATAAACGCTTTTTTGAAACGGGAAAACGGTTTACATTTCTGACACGACTCCAAAACAGGGTCGTTACATACTTTTGTCTAAGAGTCTTCATCGATGCTTGTCGTGAATTCATGTTAATGTTTCCATATTCCAGATAAATTGTAGCTAATTGTCCAAAAATGACTAAAATGTTTGGCTTAACAGTATTGGTTGCTGTATGCATTCATTCGTTTTGTCAAGCAAACCATTTGAAGCTCCCTCTGTATCAGATTCCAAACGGCTTGGACTGTTTTGAATCCGGTTCCGGTTGTATTTGTCTTCAAAATATGGCATATTGTGGCAAAACATTGACCGATTTTCCGCCTGGCAATTCGCTTGATAATGTTAACGCGAAATGGATCAGGTAATCAATAGCGGATCCAAAGATGGACTACATGGTCTAGGCTCCTTAACAGAGACCAAAGCAAAAACTTGTCGTTAAAATTTCGTATTACACTGTAAATTCCAATAAGGTAATTTAATCAACTCCAGACGGAAAGTTAATAATTTTTTAGTTGATAACATAAAACTTTAACTCACTCTGAGTTGAGTTGATTCTCACTCCGAGTTCAGTTGACTCCGGTCGAGTTGATTAATTAAATCAAATTGTGTTGAATCAACTCAGAATTGTGAGGTCTGACTGTCCTAACTCAGACTGAGTGATTAAACTCATCCTGAATTAAAATCAACTCAGTGGAATTTACAGTGTAAAATTGCGTTATTTCAAACGTCAGTGCGCTATTTAGCAGGCGTGAAGTCAGATGAGGATCAATAATGTGATTGCCGGTCTATTCAGACAAATTGATTTCTGTTAATAACAAACGCATGGCTGCCATAAATGGACTTAAGATAAAGCCATATGTGGTCGAAAAATAAGCGCGACCTCTCTCAAACAGAATTACGGCTACGCTTCTGAGTGTCCAATGAAAGCTTCAGCCGAAACACCGTGAAATTGTGAATCAGTTATTTCAGTGAGACATTTTGTTAATATAATACTCAAATCGAGTGTTAGAGATGCGCTATACTTTTCTCAGCCTTACGCTGCCAAACACCGCCGCACGCGCACAACAATTGCCGCTTGGCACCGCATAACAATTTTAATATTTTTTTCCGCTTTGCACCGCCGTTCGACAAGTATTACGTTACCCTTAAACTCTGTCTGTTTCTTTTGCTGGGAGTCAAATTTACCTCAGTCGTGCCATTCAAGTTTGATTTCATTCGATCTTCAATCAGTTTCGATTCAGAGACTTAAATTGTAATTTGCTTCCAAGCAAAATACTGTGTGACCCGAATAAGAGGGGGGACGGGACTGATATTTATTTGGTTTCTGCAGAGGGTTCCCCCTGTTATTCGGGCACGGACTGTTATTTATTTTTAACCCACGCTCCGCCACCCTTCGTTACTGATATATCCGGTACTGCAATTATAAGTTAAATTAAACATTTATTTGTCATGTATCAAAAGTTTAAGACATAGTGCATGGTTATATTCAGGAATGTACTTTCAAAACTTAAGTATGCTATAAAGTTTTGAACTCAACTTTAATTGGGCCTGGAGTTGTTTATACACTACAATTTAGGACAATTGACATTTACGGACTCTAATTAGAGTTTAGGAACTCTAATCACTTACGAACTTTTATTATGGATACGGACTCCTATTGATTGAGACTCAAAATGGAGACCCCCGCGTCTTATTACTCCCACATCTTATTCGGCTCACTGCAGCAAGCATGCCTAAAAACAAAGTTTTTCAATTTGGCTCAATTGAGTGTTAAAAAGCGTCTGTTTGACTCAGAATTGTTTATACTGACTTGGTCAATCGCTCGCTAAACAGTGCACACTAAGACAAAATGTATTAGCCCATCTATACAGACATACCAACCATTCTAAACTGAAGGTTACCATAATTATCGACAAAATAAGATGACAGCTGGTAGAATCATCCGTTTGGTAGAGTTTTAATTTTATAAATATTTCGAATTTATTTTTGAAATATATTTCTGCTGAAGCAAAGACGTACTAAAATGTTTTATAATCTTTGTGTCTAGCTTTCTTCTACCATTTACCTTCACTTTTAAGATTAAAGCTTAAGCTTTTAGTGTCAATCTTGGGCTTTGGTAAAGGCTTACACCATGGTTCAGGTTTAGACTTAGGCTCAAGTAAGCCGTTTTTTAAACCAGTTAAGCTTATGCTTTTAGGGTCAATCTTGGGCTTAGGTAAAGGCTTACACCAAGGTTCAGGTTTAGACTTAGGCTCAAGCAAGCCTCTTTCGAAACCAATTAAACTTTGATCTAAACTTAAGCCTACGTTTGTGAGAGAAGAAGTGTACAAGAGCCTATTTCATTTAAAAGTGTTAGGAACTAAACAATATTCTTGTATACTTCCCCCTACTGTATTGACCCGAATAAGAGGGGGGTAATAAGAGGGGAAGTCCCCTTTTTGAGTCCCAATCAAAAGGAGTCCGTATCCCTAATAAGAATCCGTGAGCGGATAGAATCCCTAAACCCTAATTAGAGTAAATAAATGTCAATTATCCCGATTGTAGTGTATAAATGACTCCAGGACTAAATAAAGTAGGGTTCGAACCTTTAAAGCGTACTTAAATTTTGAAAGTGCATTCCTAAGTATAGCCCTGCATTATCGCTCAAGCTTTTAATGCAAGGTTAAAACCGTTTAATTCAACGGATAGTTGCAATACCGGATATATCAGTAAGGATGGGTGGCGCAGGCCTGGTTGAAAATAAATAACAGGCCGTAATCGAATAACAACGGGGGGTACGCTCTTGAGAGGCCAAAATAAATATCAGTCCCCCCTTCTTATTCGGGTCACTACAGTACAGGGTTTAGCCTTAAGAACTTAACCTCAAGTAAGTCCTTTTCCGAAACCTAAGCCTAAAGTCTAAGCTTGAATTAAATAGGGCTTTCGTACACTGCTCCTCCAGCAGGCTTTAGGCTTAAGCTTAGGCTTGGTTTAAGCTTAGGCTTACGCTCAATTAAACCTTTTCCGATACCTAAGCCCACGTCTAAGGTTAAGCGTATGCCTGCGAAAGAAACGTGTGCAAGAGCCATAATTAGTTTACGCACATTTAGAAGCGTCAATTTGGGCAAAAACTGTGACGTTACAATCAAAAGCAACACAATGCAGTTGAAATCGTTAATGGAAATCGCTTTTGACGAATCTTGCAGTTCCAATCATTGCGTTACACTGGACGGAATCAGTGTTTCTGCATGGAACTCACGGCATATCAAATTACTCTATAATCGTTTGTGCCACGGGACTACGGTGACACCGGTAAGTTTAGGCCGCAAGTTTGCCATTAAGAGCGTGCAGCGGACAAAAACCTTCTCGCCAAACTGTATTTTTTGCATCGGAAATACACAGTCTTTTTTGATGATTGTTAACGATTTGTAAAACCGAATATTTTAGACTCCTTCGTTTCTGGTACGTTGGTCCGCACCAATACAAATGTCTGAAATATCTGGCAACTTCAACTGCTATTATTTACAAGTTTTTGTTATCACCAAACTTTCTATTAAGCCCGATTCACACGTGCAAGTTTTTGCTGCGAGAACTTGCAGCTGCAACTTGCACTCGCAAAGTTTGTCTAAAATCCCGTTCGAAAAACTTGCAGCGGCAAATAATTTATTAAAAATCAAAGCTAGGAATTTAGTTCACATGTGTGAATAATCATACAAATTCAATGAATTTATCCGCTTTCTGATTGGCTGATGAAAAAATGCAAGTTCTGTTTAAATTTCGTTGATTTCTGTATGTTAATGAATGTTTTTTACAAGTGATTTTCTTTTTGTTTCTGTCTTATTAACAGCTTTAACCTTAATACAATGTACTTTTTGGCTGAAACTGACATCTTATTTGTTTCGTAGCCGTGCCGCCCCCCGAATTCAAACAGTTTGGTACGTCACTGAGTTAAAACTGGAGCGATATAAATTGCAAGTAGGATTTTATGTATATAACCAAATTTTGACTGCAGTTACAAGTTTACTATACGTCGTTGATTTTGAACTACACCGCATACGCAGCAAAATTTTGGTGCACGGTTCTGTATGGTACTGGATAATTTAGTATTATACTAGAATTATGTCATTAAAATTTTAAATATTGTTCAAGAACTTAAATTGAATACGCTGCGATGGCGTTCATTCATAACTTCGACAACATTGATTTTCATACAGGTTCATAGCCTGAACTCGGGCCAGGGGGATCAGTATATCCACAAAAACTTTATCCTGTAGTAAAATTTCAACCACCATTGTAAGTTGCCTTAGATTCTTGTTATGCCCGTCCTAAAATTACTCAGCCCGCTCTTTGCCAGAAAGCTGAGTTAGCTACGGTCCTGTTTTCATATGTTTACTTTTTAACAATTTTAGCCTGCGACCAAGTCCACACCGCCTTACACAGGGCCTTCTACTACACCGTACAGTGGCCCGACAACAACAACAACAACAACAACAACCACAACAACGACGACGACTACAACTACAACAACAAGTAAGTTATTTAGTATTAACGGAATTTGGAATATATACTCTCTTTTAAAATGAAAAATTTTCGAGGTACATTCCACAGTTGATACCCTTTCCCAGCGTAATTTTTGCAAACACTATCCACGAATGGTAATCAACTAATGTCGAAAGTAATGCAAGCTTAAAGTTCGCAGATTTCATAAAAGAAAGCTTATAAACGACTTTCTGACAATAGTTTGCAAATTATTGTTAACATTTGCCAATTCAACAATATTTTTATGGTCAAACTTTGATTCATTTCCAGTTTCATCTTCGACTTTATCCCGAAGTCCTTTTGAAAAAAAAACACATTTCAAATCCTGCAAATACACTTTAAGATATGTTAATCAGCAGTGTACTTCGTCTCTTTGACACTTTCAGGGGCTGCTTGTTCGTCTCTTTGACACTTTCAGGGGCTGCTTGTTGTTTTTGTCTGGTTTCTTCTGTTAACAAACATTTCAGAAACTAAAAGCGCATTCATGTCACTACTTATGGTGTTGAATTTCAAATTTCAACAGTTTTAAATAGATTTTACATCAAAACTACTCAAGTTGTTGCGAAATTTGCAACGCTAAATGTTTGTCATTGTTTGTAACAAATAACGCACGGGGTAAGCTTAAGCTGCCAGTAAATGTTCATGATTTTTTATGTAAAGTCGTCCTCAACAAACTAGAAAAAGTCCGCTACAATTGAAATTTTAGTAACATCGATGATTGTCCAATTAAGTATGTCTACGCTAATCAGCCTATATACATTTATAGGCTTGTGCAAACAAACGTGATTCCGCGTATAAAAATCAGGTTTACGCAGTTTAGCCATGACTATTGTACTTGTGTCATAGCGCATATTTTGGGTTTTATTTCAGCTGCATGCATAGATGGATTCAACAAAACCAAATGTGAAAGTTACAAAGTAGCTGGACTTTGTAAGGATTATATGAAATTTTGCAGACTAACGTGCGATCCGAAATGCCAATTATCTACGTAAGCTTTTGTCATTTGGACTATATTCAAATACTTGTCTGCTTCACTGTGAGACTGTGAGATCGATTTACTTAGGGACTGATAGGCTTCTAAGACTAATGTTATATTTGTACTTACTCGTAGGTTCACAGTTACGTTTGAAGTTAGGATTAGACTTAGTAGGCAATATTTTTAACATGGACCAGTATCTTGTAGCGCTCAGTAAGCGGATAGAGTCCCTAAACTCTAATTAGAGTCCATATATGTCAATTATTCGTAATTGTAGCGCATAAATGACTTCAAGACCATTGACTTCGAAACTTTAACAGCTTTGAAGTTCTTGCAGCTACAAGTTATTCACAGGAATTCATGCTGTTAAATTCAGTTCACACGTGTGAACGCAATTGCAAGTCGCTTGAATTTCATGCGCCAGCATTTTGTTTGGCCAATCGGAAACTATGTATTTGACCGCTTTTCAAATTAATTCGGACTTTCTTAATTTACTCAAAAGCTTGAATTAATTAATATCTCGAACTTGTTTGATATATCGCAGTCTACAGCGATGATGACGGGATTAGTTTTATCTTTTTAAGCAGTAAATAGAACTTGCAGTGGTATGAACGCGTTTTCGAGACAAGAAATTTTGAGCAAAGCCTTTTTTACGCGTAATCGTTTCTTGCAGCTGCAAGTTTTTTCAAAAATTCGCTCGAAGAACTTACAGCTGCGATTTATTCGTAGTGAATATACGCAAACAGTTAATTTTTACGTATAAATAGCCTTGTAAGTCGAATTAATTCATCGTCATTGGCTCAACTGCTAAGTTTAATATTTATTGCAGTCGTCTGAAAATTATTCATGTCAAAATTCAGATAGAAAACGTCGTTTCGTTGCAAATACTTGCAGCTGCGAGTATTCCATGCAAGTTGTAGCTACGAGTTTTTTTATTGCAAAAACTTGCACATGTGAATAGGGCTTTACGTTTTTTCTATAATTAAATTAAATTAAACTTAGGAACATAATTTAGAACTTAAATATATACTTCTATAAATATACGTAGCGTTGTATATACTGGACGTAAATCAAATTCTGTAAACTCATCTTTATTTGGCCTAAGACCGGTTATTTTTGTACTCTAGGTATAATTGTATTATTGTAATCAAATATATAAATGCCTGATGATTTGGACTCAAGATATGAATCCCCTCCTTGTCACGTCTTTTATTCTTATTCCGGTCACTACAGTATTAAAAATAATCGAAAATTGGCAGCTCCTTGCAAAATGAAAAGTAGACGTTTTCTTCAATTTAGCACCACACTATCCTCGACCCATGTTACTTTAAGGGCGTCCTGGTTTCGGTTGGGTCTATATAAAAGGTTTGGATTCTAGATTACATTTTTTGCTTAGGCTTAGGAATACGCTTAATCTACTGTTACGCCCCTTGAAGTAACATTGGCCCTATCATCTATGTTTTATTTTAGCGTTTCGGGTCCAACGAAAGGAACTACTCCGGCCCCAACGTGTGCAAATGATGGGAACGATTGCTACAAAGTTAAAAGTCTTGCAAATTGCGATGAAAATCCGGGTCATTTTTACGTCCAATGCCGATACTCGTGCAATAATTGTAATGGTAAAGTCTTTAATAGCGTATAGGAATTTAGAATACATTTTTGATTATTACTGTATATATTAATGATTTGCATGGTATGCAATGAAAGTTGCCCAAAATCAATACAACTACTAACGTTCAAATTAAAAAATTCAATCTGGTTTCATCTATATATATACATATATATACATACATACATACATATATATGGTAAAACTTTTGCTGTCTTCCGTTAGATAATTTCAGTTCACAACTGTGTTGAATCTGCACAAAAGTCGCAAGAATTCATAATCAAAATAAAGAATCGTTCAAAGTCTCTTAACTTTGCCATATCTCTGCTATTTTCATAGAGCAGGTGAGGTACGGCTTTTTGAGTTAGAAAGAATCCTTGTGGGCGAGGCTGTGTATGTATTTCCTATTGTGTACAAATGTAAAATATACAATTTTGCCGGAATCGCAATTTGTTTTCAGATGACCCAAGCAACTGTAAAGATGCAGCAACGAAGGCGTCCATGTGTCAGCAAATTGAATCTTCAAATAATTGCAACGCCCCCGGTATGGCTACGATATGTTGGAAATCATGCTCTAAGTGCAGTTATAATATCACTATGTCGTAAATTTAAAATATTCTTAAAGTGTTCTAACAATAGATTAAACTTTTTGTAATGAAAATGTTGTCAATTTATAGATGCATAGGTAGTTCATTATAAGATTTTCATTTCTGAACCGATGCTTCCACTATTATTGTAATTATATATACTACACACATATATATGTCTATATATAAATTTACGATCGGAGATACAAATGAACCTCCTAGCAAATTAATAAAAAATAGTTCATTTTTTATACATTTCGACGTGTGAGTTTAACGGTACTATGTTTAGCGCTGCAGGGGCGCCGGTTCAATAGTTATGGCCGTTTAAATTTTTACTTGATCATATATATGTGCAGTCAGCAATCAAATTTGCGTAAACCTGGTTAAGCTTATGTTTTACAAACATGTGAAAGATTGATAATTGATGTTCCAATCTGTGCGGGTTTGCACTATACTTTCGAGGGCAATAACTGTTGAACCGTTGCTCATGCAGCTATTAAAATGGTGCTGTTGAATTGAGCTCGAGATCTAAAGGATGGACCACTTTTAGCAAAATCCTAGGTGCCTAGATTCCGTACCTTCACCTATATATCGTGCCCCAAACAACTATTTGCCCCAGTTTGCAATTGGGGAAACCCAAACAACAATTGTCCGGGCAGCCCAAACAACTACAGAATTCAAATTGATATTGATTGGTTGTTCAAGTTTGACTATATTCGAGAAAACTGACTTGCACAGTAATTACTTGCCTTCAACATATTTGCAAACTGTAAACTAAACAAAATTTATAAGACGTGAATGATTAGAGAGGGACAATTTGATTGGCTACCCAAAACAACACGAATAAAAACAGCCTTATCCACATAACGTTGTATACACTCACACAGCTTCGTTTGTATACTATGTAAACCATGTTTAATTTATAGTTTGCAAATAGGGTGCAGGCAAATAATTACTGTGACTCAGTTTTCTCGAACACAGCCAACTTGAAGAACCAGTCACAAATATTTTACATTCCAGCATTTGTTTGATCTGTACAATCCTTCAATCAAAAGACTTTTGAATGTGTTCGGACAAGCCTAAAGTCTAAGCGTAACCTAAATCCTAAGTTTTGAGCAAAAATCTGAAAAATCTAAAACTGTGGCGAAACTGTGCATTAGTCTATATCTCCGTACGTATTTTTTGCTTCATAACCTACCAGTTTTACGTATATAAATGAAGCTAAAGTGTCATTTGACCTAAAACTTAACGGAACTAACGAGCTTTAGACTCTGTATACCAGTATAACTTAAATATTTTGCAGAACATTTAAAACCTATTTGCTAATGTTTTTACGCAATTACTTAATACTTTTGTCATATTTTGATTGTTGTGTTTCGTGTAGGCTGTGATTAAGATTAAACACACCGAATAAAGTTGTAATTCATAGAATTTTGCCTAAAAATCACTACTGTTCAGCCTATACAACGTTTAAACTTTTGGCAAATGCACAGAACAGGGCCTTTTAAGTAGGATAAGCTAAGCATATTTATAAGCCTAAAAGCCGAAGCCTAAGCGTAAGAAAGGTGTTATACCTAAGCCTAATCCTAAGCTTATTAAGCCTTAAGCAAAATAAATCAGTCTAAAGCATAAGCTTAGTCGATTATAGTTCTGCAGAAAAATGTTCCGCTTCACATGTTTACATAGGCCAAGCTTGTATAACAAACGCGTTGGTTTAAAAAAGTTAATTCGACCTTGAAATTTTGTATGTTTAATATACGGCTTGTTAACTTTATACAAAATCCGTTTTCGACACAAAAAATGGAGGTTTTGATGAATAGAAGATCTTAAAAGTACGAAAATCAAGTTTTACAATAAAGCTCGGAATACGAACGTACTGTAGTGACCGGAATAAGAGGGGGGGGCTGATATTTATTTGGTTTCTCCAGAGGGTTACCTTGTTATTCGGTTACAGACTGTTATTAACTTTTAACCCACGCTCCGCCGCCCTTCGTTACTGATATATATCCGATGCTGTAATTATCCGTTGAATTAAACGTTTATTTGTCTTGTGTCAATAGTTTGAGCGATAATACAAGGTTATACTTAGCAATGTACTTTCAAAATTTAAGTACGTTTTAAAGTTTAGAACTCAAATTATTTTGTCCTGGAGTCATTTACACGCTACAATTAGGGTTAATTGACATTTATGGACTGTAATTAGAGTTTAGGGACTCTATCCGCTTACGGACTCTTATTAGAGATACGGACTCCAATTGATTCGGACTCAAAATGGGGACCCCCTCTTATTACCCCTCCCCCTCTTATTCGGGTGAACACAGTACGTAAAGCTTCCGACAATTTCTTTATTGTGCTGAATGTTTTGTGTTTGTGTATCGTTTAATATTTCTAGCAAAAGTTGGTCATACAAGATCAGTTGCACAAATCGTTTGCGTTTTGGAAACTTTATACGTTGAAGGCATGCGGGCCCGTAGCCAAGGGGGATCTGGGGGCTCAGCCCCCCTGAAAAAGTTTCGGCCGGCCTCCTAGAATGTTTTCGAGTTTTCGACCTTGCTTGTAACCAATTGAAAACCCTTGAATGCCCCTCCTGAAAAACTTTTAGCCCCCCTAGCAAGGTCAGTTGGTGTTCAAAGTTTTGCCCTACGCACCACGCCAGGAATCGACCTTTGGCGCAGTTGCACTCAAGTGCAACATGCTACCACTACACCATGTGGTCATTGCAACAACTTCTCATACCGGTATATGTGCACATGCATGACAATGATTTTGCTTTTTACATACACTTACGGTGCATTTTACCGACAAGGCCCACTCCATGCTGCCCTGCCTAAAATACGTCCGGTACAAATTTTCTCTTCAATCACAATAAAATTATCTCAACGCTTTAATACTTCGATACGCCCATTAAACCGTTTAACAGTTTTAGTTGTTTAGAAGGATGTTACGTTTATCAATTCTAAGCTAAAAATTAACAGACTAAATATTGTTAGGTATACGACTTGCACTAACGTTTAAAGTAACGCCGCGCCTTTCAGTAATCTTTAGTTTACGATGATGAGAGCAAATATGTCAAGCCATATATTGAAGTTTAGTGTTTTAATTTCGTTTTTCCTTCCGTTAATTTTAAAACAATTGGTTTATTGGTAAGAACATCTGTGATACTTTGTCGTCTATAAAAATCTTTCTACTCTCTCTATTAGCAAAACTAATTTTGTGCCAGTGCGACCAAAACGTTTACTGAGTCGCTCAGAGTAAAGCCCCGAAAGAATGACGGGGACTGGAAGGTGCTAATCTCTGCCCTTGAATGCGGCTCCTTGTAAAAACAGCTCAAATCTTCAAACGTTGACATTGCGAGTATCATTTTTTTAAAAGGAAATCGATTTTACCTGCACAGTAGTTGAATAGTTTTAATTCTAAACGAGTAACAATTTCAACTGCAAATATTATCAATCGGACGAGTGCGAACCGTATTTGGTATTTTATTATCAGTCATATTTGATTTTTGCTGTTTTTATGCAATAAAAAAACAATACGCAGGTATTTATTATAAACAGAAAATATCTAACGATACAATAAATAATACGGCGTCAAGAGTAACCGGACACATAGCTGACAATTATCTTACTATTAGCTAGCTATATTGGAAAATGGCTAATAAATTTAGGCAGCTAAGCTTATTTTGGAAGGTACTATTAGCTATTTTGCCACTACCAGCTGGACTGTTCAACATCAAAGTAGTAAAACCTAATGATGCGTCCTCACAAGGAGCACCGGAAATTAATGGGTCAAATATGTATTGTTTTGCAACCGAATACAAGTGCATTTGTATGGATTTTGCAATGAATATTGCTTGCAGTTTACCAATTTCAAAATTTCCTCCGGATGATGCGTTCGAAAATGTTAACGTCAACGCCGTCAGGTATATGGGTAAAAGTAACTTGCAATACAAGGCTGCAATCTGAATGTTATATTCGATAATGTACTTAAGAGTGCATAATACAAGAGTGTGTAACTCTTGGGGTTCTGTATGGTACAAACTGTACAAAAAGGCTTTTGCGTTTTTAGCTGACCCCACCTTGTTTAGAGAAGCGGTCGTTGTCACATGCAATAACAATAATTAAACTATAAGCGGATCATTTCTGTTGCCGGATACATAAAGTGTCCTGGTTCGCACAGGTTGTACCCCCTGTACATAAAGAGAGGTGGGGAAAAACGCAACGCGTGCCGGATATATTCTTTTTACACAGAATGTACCCAGTGGTATACTCCTGTAGAAGTATGCATCATCCACTCTTGATTAACGGAAGCCGAAAGTCGATAACTGACTGAGCATAAAAATAATGAAATCCCCAGTATATATTTCTACTACAACGGAAACGGAAACAGACATCGTCTTACTAGAATGCGATATCCACATACCGAATGGGTTTGATGCAGCAGGTCGGGAGTGTCGGGTTCACCTCAATTTTTAAAACATTAATTTGAAAACTTCAACTAATCATGATGTTCCGTGCGTCTGTAGTGCATGAAAAGCCTAATATTTAGAAATATTTTATCACAAAACACACTGTGTAAATTATGTAAAAACGCAGTTTTTGTTATATTTTGGAATTTAGATACCTTCTTTTGGGCAACAATTGTAAAATAACGTTTTCTCGAAGCATTTTGAAGTTGACCAATTTGCATGAAATCGTTTTTGACACAGCTTGTCTCAATTCTGCAAAATTCAACAACACTTGCGTTGAATTGGACGGATTTGACGCGTCGCAGCTGCCCAAAGGCTATGTTTTGTCAAATAACGTGTTTTGTGGTGAAAAACCGAAATCGACAACGGTATGGTTTGATTTAATTGAATTTGAATTTTATTCTGTAACGAAAGGCCTGAGCCGGCGTTAGGATAGTCGCCATGTCAAACCGGTCCGAGGGGGGCCTCATCTAAAATGTGTTTCACAGCTGTATAACTTCGTGGTCAGCGAAAAATTGTAGTTTGGCAAGATGGGCCCCTAAGGGTCGTCTCCCAATTGAAGAGTTTGGGGGCGCTTCCGCCAACACTGTACAAGGTACATCGGTTTTAGTAGTCTATCAAGCTTACTGGAAAAACGATCATCTGAATCGATTTGACTTATATATCATTCAGTTTTGTCATTGCCAGTAATACAGGATTCACGATACAACCGGGGCAGGCAGTCACGGTTTGTCCCATATTGGTTCGACGTCAACTTTAAAATTCGGGAGCTTAAATTGAGTCAACAGACAAAACTCAAATGTTATATGACATTAGCTTACAAACCGCCACTCCTAAACGTTCAGGGTGTACAAGAGTCGGTATGTCAGGTGACACTGTGGGACATTTGTGCGAATGCCATGTCGTGATATTTCCAAATTACAACGAATGTCATATGACCTTCAGCGGAACGTTGTAATCTTTGTGTGCTTATTTATGAATAGACATTCGGACGACAGGCTTTAAAAATGATATGATATTCAACCGGACAATTTGGCTATGTTACATCAGGCATGCAGACAATTTGAAACACCATGTGATATTCACAGATAATACGTCGAATATAATATGATATCGAAGTACAAAAACGGACCTATACCTACATGATGATAGCAGACAACTACGACTTTTTGAATATGAATATAGACTTATAAGCCAACAAAATGGTACCCAATAGTCTAATAGTGACAAAACATATCCCGCCCCGAATATGGTACTTGTTTTACTCCCCCACAAAAAATTACTTCCCACACATATTAACAATTCGATTAATAGAACACGCCGAGGTTTAGGATTAGGCATAGGCTTAGTCTCAGGCTAGGGCGTAGGCTGACGTTGAACGTAAGCCTCAGTTTAAGCCTCACATTTAGCCTTAAAGTTCCAGGCTTAGCCTATACTTTGCCTTACGTTTTACATTTATATCAAAGTAAACACTAGTGTTGGGGAAAACTGAGCATAAGTACTTGATACTGGTGATGTTATACTTCATGACAATTTTACTGCCTCTTGTTATTGTTCCCATACAGCCCGTGGTGTTCATTATCGTAGGTCCCTGTAAGCGAATTGTCCTACGGATCAAGACGACCTCTCAAAATCGATGCTTTAGCAAAGATGTTTCGACTCGTGGCTGCGACCAGTATAGCGTCACCCTAAGGGTTGCTCTATATTTTACAGTGCCGAGCGCCGGCGTGCGGCGCCATGCGCCAGCGTCCGGCGTCGTGCGGCGAGTGTAGCGCAACTTTAAGTCTCAATGACAGCATAGTTTCAAGAGTTGAATACAAAGTGACGTTGAAGCAAACGCCAAGCTACTCCTATGCGACTCAAATCTTGAATGAGTTTTGATTTTAAAAATATTAAATTTTAAGTTTGGTAATTTTCAACGGATGGATGCTTATTAGCGTTAGGTACAATTTTTTCACATATAGGCGTTTTATAAGAAATGCTCGAAAACAAGTCCGCTGATTAGAGCGTAACCATGATTTGATTCCAGAGGAAGGATGTTGTTACTTCACGCGAATTGCGAGTACAAGAAACTGAGTTGTGTTTTTAGAAGACTGCAGATTCAACTGCAAGATGCGTAGAAATGTCCGTTTTGAGAGGCCTTCATCAAATTTCGAGGCTTACATATCACCTGCCATGCTCGCCTTGTACGAGTCCCTATCAGCTGAAACTAATCGCAGCTTGCATTTTATATACAGCCAAAACTTGCACGTTTTTCAATATTTGCCGACCAAATTCAGGCTGATGGAAATAGAAGGGAAAATATGCTCTCATGATGGAAAAACAAGAAAAACACTTTAATAGTTTTTATATTAACTTTCGGTGTCCTAGTATACTGGTCAACAAGTTTACTCTTACATGAGGTTATACCCTGGCCATAGTCAAATCCTTTTAACGCCGTTGGATCCAAAAGTTGAAAGAGAATTTAACAAGCAGCCTCTAAAAGCGGCAACGGAGACGGGGTAAGATCAACGTCCTGAAAATACTACATTCTTCTTTCCTTAATCTATTGAGTTTATAGCAACAATAGACAATTAATGTGGCCCATCGAGTCTCGCAATATACGTCAGAAATTTCCACGAAGTATATATACGTAAACAGAGTGTTCTCAGTGGGTTGTCGTCAAATTACTTAAACATTTCTCATTAGCCTGTCCGCTGTCAAAAATGCAGGTTCGATAGCTAATCAGAAATCTGTTTATCGTCTTGTAGTAACGTTTAACTGCCCGCTTTTTCAAAAGTTCTTACAGAACCTAAGTTGTTCCAAACCGCTTAAAATGTTAAATTTATCGCGTAACCCTTCCGCAACAATCCGCTAAAATTTTATGGAGGCAGTATAACCTGAAATTGTACAGCCTACAAATTTTAGTAACATGTGACTGCAAAAAGTTACCAGAGTAGAATTATAATTAATTAATGTTTCCTACAGATATTATCACTAAAGTTCTGTAATTAGTTATTGGCCAAAACTTTGAGTGCTTCACACTTTCTATTCAGAATTTGAATATAATCACATACTGGGGCTCTTGTTTAAAATGCAAATCATTTTTCGTGCGACCTATCTCTGTAAAAAGACTTTACCTAAAACACTTTGGTTATATTTTATTAACTTTTTTAAGTATAAGTGTACTAAATATTAAGTAAATCTTTGCTTAAATAATATAAATAAGTAAAACTACTGATGTCATTTCCTAATTAATTAAGTATATGTATATAAAGCTAACAATTTACAATTAAGGAAAACTTTGCCAAGCACCATAGTAAGTAAAACCGTCACTTAAATGGGCAAGGTTTACTGAATTTTAAGTATATTTTTAGTGAGTACTTGTTACGTTTTTGCATATGGCTATAAATTTTTTAATTTAAAAATAAGATATGCAAAAACAATATCAATCAAGAATAAGACATAAATTGTTGACAAACAGTCATTGAGTAAAGTACCGAATTGGATAGTGACAAAAAACGCCAAATGGCGAGAAATGACAGCTTTTGTAGTTCTTATAATTAGGAATCCATATAAGTTTCCCTCAATAATTAAGACGGTGAGACATCACGGAAGATGCGTAACTAATAGTCTCCAGCACCTACGTCAACTGTCTTATCCATTCGGCTTCGGCCATCCGACCAGTACAAAATTTTGTGTACAATGTATATACTGTGGATTTGTGTTTTCCATATAAACAAAGTACAAACGTGCATTGTGCATATGTACTTAAAAATATGCAAATCACCTTGATGGTAAGTAAACACAGCAAGATCAAAAATAGGTTTTTCAAAATCAGGGGGGACAAATAGGGCTTATTTAAGGGGGTCACTTATGAATTAACCCTCGAAAATTTTCAGTTCTTTTCCATGTTGTTGAAAGCAGTATTTTATCAACTTTCATTTACCTTAGAAAACCAAAATTTCATTAAGTAAAGCTGGAATTATCGTCTTTTCCTTTTGCAAATTTGGTAAAATTTACACCCCGAAACATCAACTGCTTTTAATAGAGACGGCCTCCAGGCCGTCTCAAAAACAACGATGAAGCTTAAAACGCTAAAAACATTTGTTTCCAGAAGTTTAAAAATGTTACAGAATTTTTATTGCTTTCAGATATAACTGTGTTTCAGGTAACTACAATATTGCCGACAACAACAACCACAACTCTACCAACAACAACAAGTCAGTGCACCATCTCAAAACGACGATTCAGGCTAATTGCTAATTGACCTAGGCTAATTTGCTATTTTATGCAATAGCAGTTTACTCTATGCTAAACTGCTATTGAACTTTACAGACTAATCAGATTTAATTATTTGCTCAGACGCAATACGGATAACCATTCAACGTTAGATTTACGTCACTGAAATATTGCTACATCTCGCAGTTGCTATTTGACCTTAATAGCCAACTGCTATTTGCTCATATAGCACATTGCCTCAGGCCAATTAGTAACTGGCCTGAATAGCAGATTGGCCTACCATATATACTACTGTAACAATTACAGTCGTCCAACGGATATTTGATTCTACATCCGCAATATGTGGTCCACGAAGCTTTTCACATTGATTTTGTCCTCTTACGCAGGATCTCAGCTGGATACTCAGAGACCGCGAAAAGCGCACCAATGTTTATTTAGAGTTTATCCTTTGTTCAACTGAACAAAATTTGTACTTTTTTAGTCGGTTGCGTTGATAAATGGGGCGAAGCCGTGTGTGAAGTTTATAAGAACGCTGATGCATGCAATAATCCACAAACTATGGAAAATTGCAAAAAAACATGCGCACCAGAGTGTCAGCCGCCAACGTAAGTTCTATTCTTGACTTGAGCGAAAAATTTTCAGTTTACTATCTATAACCCCTTCTCACATTGAGCGCAGTGTATATACGTTAAATAGTATATATAACACCGTGTTTAACAATTGCAACACGTATACATAGTACTAAATCACCACAAGACGCGAGAGCCGCCTCGGGCTCAAGCGTCAAGCTCCTATAGCTGAGTGGTGATGGTATACGCCTCCCACTGCAGTCACTGGCGTTCGAATCCTAGCATAAAAGTAGGTCTCAGAGGAAATAGAAAATAATCATGTGAGAAAGGGTTAAGCGGTTAAGCGAAAAATGTTCAGTTTCCTATCTATAACCCCTTCTCACATTGAGTTGCCTATAGGCAACTCAGCGCAGTGTATATAGGGTAAATAATACATATATCGCACCGTGTTTAACAATTGCAACACGTATACATAGTACTAAATCACCACAAGACGCGAGAGCCGCCTCGGGCTCAAGCGTCAAGCTCCTATAGCTGAGTGGTGATGGTATACGCCTCCCACTCCAGTCACTGGCGTTCGAATCCTAGCATAAAAGTAGGTCTCAGGGGAAATAGAAAATATTCATGTGAGAAAGGGTTAAAGTCGTTTTAATATTCTGCGATACAGGATAGCAAAATAAAATTAAATCTGAGAAACAAATTAACGCCGCATTGTCAACTGCGCGTCGCATCGATCACCAACTGCAAGTTAGTGGGTGATTAAACGATATATAGGAAATTTGGCCCATGCGTTGAGCATGGCCGGATCGTTTTTCGAAGGGTCTATAATAGAGTCAGGTTAAGGTTTAGACAAATTTTTTGGCTTACGTTTAGGCTTAGGCTTAGGAATATGCTCATCCATACGCTTAGGCTTAGGCTTAGGCTTAGGTATATGCTTATACTACTGTTTCGGCCCTGTTCTATACATGGGTCGGAAATTTTGTATCCGTCAAACTATAAGCTTGCGCGAAAATACACCCAAAGCTGTTACGGATTACAAAACATTTGCGAAAATTTAGTTGGAATTTTTATATATTTTGTAGACGAACGATAAATTTTACATCTGGTAATAAAAGCATATTATTTGGCTGCGTTCCGAAAATGTTGCAAAATTTGATATTAATAAACAAACGCGCAATAAAAATGTTCACGCAAATCCGTTTTCCACGCATAAAGCGTAGAAATTTTTCCATAAACATTTTTATATTATAAACCAAGTATAGGAAATTACGAATTTAGGGCTGAAAGTAAAAAAAATCATCCGATCGGAACCAGCGGGCGGTTTTGATGCATATATTTGATTGAAATTTGCATGGTGAGTTTTTAAGTCATTGTTGCGTTTATGTTCACTTTTAAGCCAATATCATACAACAACGTCTCCGGGACCGACATTGTGTCCGGATACTGGGAACAACTGTGACCAAGTCATATCGCAGGATACGTGCAATGGACAACCCGGACACTATTATGTTCAGTGCAAAAATACATGCAAAAACTGTAACGGTAAAGACAAAGAAGTAGACAAAATTGGGCCTATACAGACCTAAGTTGTATAAGAGATACGGTAAATGATAAAACACGGCCGTAACAGTAGTATGCGCGTATACGTAAGCTTAAGCCTAACCATAAAACTTAGTGTAAAGCTTAAACTCACTCTGCAGTCTCGCAGGAAAACGTTCCTGCCCTGACCATTACGTGAGCCAAGGTTGCCAACTGGTTTTGTTGTGATATTAAATGAAATGTTTTCTATAAATTCATGGACTACATCATAGGCCAATGTTACTTTAAGGGGCGTAACAGTAGATTAAGCGTATTCCTATGCCTAAGCCTAATCCTAAGCGTTGCAAAAATATGTTCCTACGCCTAAGCCTAAGCCTAATCAAAAAAATATAATCTAGAATCCAAACCCACTCTTACCCAATAGAAACCTGGGCGCCGAAGTAGCAGGAAAAGCCTATTTCGGAGAGAGTCAATTTGACTCACAATATTTTTGCAGTGTAAATGCTTTTATCATATGTGTATTTCTTCAGAAACTCGCTGTTTAAACGGTATTGATGATAGCTTATGCGAAGCTATAAAGAACATAAATCAATGTAGTGCCGACGCTTACATGAGTGTATGCTGGAAAACGTGTACAAACTGCAATTATACAATTAATGTTTAACCATCGACGTGTCTTTATGTTTAACTAAAATGAAATTTTAATAGAGTTGCACGCAAAATTTTAAAAAGTTGGCAAGCGAAAATTGATGTAATCAAGGTAATGGTTAATACTTCTGTAGCCGTAAACGTTATAAATAAAGCAAATTTCTAAGCCTAAGCCTAAACAAAAAAATACAGTCTAAAACCTAAACCTATTTTTTGCAGTTCCACCAAAAAACTGGACGTCTCTAAAAGTAACTTGAGCTACGACCAAACAACGTAAACTTTGATAGGATATTTCAGCAGGACCATTTGAATCCACGTTTACGATAAAGACCGTCCCATTGTCCCATTACAGCCACAAACCAGGAGTAGTGTATGCATATGCGCGCCTGTTTACATTTGCATACCCAAAATATGCTAAGTGCGATATATCCACTCTTCTTGACATATGCACAGCCCCCCAGTTTCAAGCGACTCTAAGCCAGATAGAGGGCTGCAATTGTTAAACACTGTGCGATATATATTATTTAACGTATATACACTGCGATGAGTTGCCCATAGTCAACTCAATGTGAGAAAGGGTTAAGCAATTTTGTCAGCGCTGGGAGTGTCATGTTTCTGAACAGCTGCGGAAGCTTTAGATGCTAAAAACAACGGTTACGCCATTACAAAGCTACGGTACAGAGCACAAGCACACAATAACAGTTTAGCAAAAACCCTTGTTTTTCCGAATACAAAAAAACGTTGGAAAGTTTTTCAGGAAACAAAAACGGCGTAAACAGCCTGGATGCCGTCTGTTTTAAAAGATGTTTTTTGGGATCTCGATTGTACAATTGGTTTTCCTTGAATTGTTGGTTGGGAAACATTTTTTTATTAGTTTTTGCTGCTTTAGCTGTCCTAGATGGAAAACTGCTGCATAAATCTGAATGAGAAAATTCACAGCTTTACGGCTTTAGAGTTACAAACCATGACGTCCGATTTTAACGCAAGAATCACCCGCATTTTACCATTCCTATTTTTGACTTCCCTGCGTTACCTTGAAAGCTTCATTTCTAGACGTATATATCTTACAATTGTTGCGTTTCATAACATTTGCTATGCCCGCCCCCCTTCGTTAAGAATTTTTCTATCCGCATATGGATAGTGACGGTGGCGGAACCAGGGGTGGTAGAGGACGTATCCTCGCACCGGCCCTGCCATGCTAAAAATTTCGCTATGCAAATGTTTCATTTGAAGCTCACAATGTGTTTCCGAAGCAAATAGGCGATAAATGTATGCCGAGACAACCGACACGAATTCAAAAAATTTGCACTGTCGGCGTAATTAATTAATCTTACAGGTTCGAAAAATTTGCAAGAAACGCACTTTAAAGTGGAACATAACCGGAACATAAATATACCTCACCGGAAACTCTTGGAATTGCCACTGAGAATTGATGGTGATACATTGTTTCATAATCGAAACATGGGCCCATGTATTAAAGATCAGGGGAGGAACGTTTTTCTGTGAGACCAGAAAACAGTAAGCTTAAGCTTTAGACTAATTTTTTGCTTGGCTTTGGCTCAGGCTTAGTCTCAGACTTATGCTCATTCTTGCGCATACGCTTACGCTTAGGCTTAGGCTTAGGCTAAGGCTTAGGCTTAGGATTAATAATATGCTTGTAATACTGTTCCGCCCCTGTTCGTTTACATTGGCCAAAACGTGGACGTATTAACTTGGCGAATTGTGAGTTTGAATATTGTGTGCCCATATTCAACGTATAATTTAACTGAAGTAGCAAGCAATATTTGAATGCAATCAAACTGATGTGCGATTATTTTGTAATTTGCGTTCAATATTTTGTCGGTCTAAAAATATACATTTTTGCGACAAAAAAATTTCACTGAAATGTTACTTTTTCATGCTGATAAACGCACTTGAAAATTTCTTTTCTGTTCTATTTTATTTTATGTTTGAACGATAAACAAATGCTGGCATCTGTGTATTATTAATTTTTGTGCAATTTCAAAGCAAAGTTAACGTTTATTTTGCGAAAATAGCTCCGATGTTTGTCTGAAGAGTTTCTGGTTGAAAATATTGCAGGAACATTATTAATTACTTGTTGCGTGTTCAACTTGCGCTTACAGAAATTTTTTAATTTTCTGCCTCCTAAACGTTTCAGCGAATTTATATCAAAAACTAAATCAAAATATTAAATGCAAATTTTTGATGCCGCCAACGCAACTTTTAGGGGCGCAACAGTAAGCGTATTCCTAAGCCTAAGCCGAAGCATAAGCCTGAGCAAAAAAAATGTAATCTAGAATCTAAATATGTTCTTTTACTAACCCACCATAAACCTGGGCGCTCCTAAAAGTAACATGGTCCCATAATATGCTTTACACACCGAACCTATCAAAAACACGTTGAATAACAAATCGCTAGTGTAACAAAACGCTATACTCGTTGCTTCAGTCTTTGCCAAAACGATCCCCACTGGGTGCTATAATACTGTAAAAGAGCAACCTGGCAAACCTTTGTATTTATTATAAATTCTTATAGTTCTTTCTTTATAAGTAAACGATCATTAACATTGTTCTGACTCAAAATTTAACATTTTTTTGCGGAAAACCAACTACTTTAAAGCTCATTACTCAATCGTTAAATGCTTTTTTGTAAAAACGTCTCTAACATAGAATACCAACCCCATTGGCAACACAATGATTATAAAACAACTGGTATTTAATTGTTAGAAAAATTTCGACAACAAATCTGTAGCAATAAGGTTGTACGAAACATATTATAGGAGACACTACCGTGTTCCTATGATACGTTTAAGACTTGAGTACGCTGCTGTGAACATGCGTAATGGTTATACTTTAAGTGCCGAATCAATGTAATCTTGGACTATTCATTTTTGAACTTTAATCAGAGAAATAGACTCGTTTTGAATCAGATTCAAAATAGAGACCCTGGCCTTATTATTATTTTTACCTCCTCTACCCCTTGTATTCGAGTCACACTTACTCGTGACAATGATGGCCTAAAATGTAAACACCACTCAACCCCCCAAATGGTGCAAAAAAATTTCAAAATACAAAAATTAAGCACTAAACTTTGAAGTTCTTAAAAATTATTTCCGTATCTTACATCCGAAAATTCAAAAAAATTAAATATTTCATGATCTTGGGGGGCCGTCACATTGGCACTGAAGAAGCCTTTCACACACGTGCCCCCTATTGGTACATGTATTTCCAGTCCACAGTTTACCACAGTTACCTAAAGTATATAATGTCTGTTCGCAATAATTTTGTCAATGGAGCCACAAAATCTCATATAGATCAGAGATAGACACGTCACGAGGTAATGTTGACAACGAGTCCACGTGTCATTTTTTAAACATATTCATAAGCCCAAATCTTAAGGTTCAGCCCACGTCTAAGCAAAAGGATAAGTCGAAAACAATATATAGTAGCGATACCTAAGCAAATAATTACTCTAAATCCAAAGCCGGCAAAGGTACGGAATCCGGACGCTTAAGAATTATTCGAAAATTTGCCTTTCCTATAGACCTCAACGAGCTGAGTTCAATAGTACCTTTTTATGGCAAAATTATTTAAGGTTAAAAAGCCTTTCCTATAGACCTCAACGAGCTGAGTTCAATGGTACCATTTTTATGGCAAAATTATCTTAGGTTCAAAAATTATGATCCTCGAATGTATGGCGCTGACACGCACTGAGTTGAAGAGGAAGTATATAAAATATAAGCTTTACCAGATTTATTCGTTGCACAAATTTGGGAGACGGTTGTATACGTTTTATATAGTAAAAAGTTAAAATTTGATGGACTGTAAGGCCCTGCAGCTTTAAAAATAGCCCCGCTGAAGTCAGGGCGTCGAGATCTATAAAATAAGTTACATGCATGAAATATGCTAGGGAAGTCCATATTCCATGCATAGGCCGTCAAAGCCTGCTTTATTATTTATAGCCCCGTGTAAAACGGGGGCCACCCTTCAAGTAACATATCCCCCATCATAAAGTTTTTTGCATCCACCACACCACTGTTCCTTCGTGCTTGCCGCTATAGTATTTTAGCAGCCAGCACTAGATATTCAATTCGACCCACGTCAACTCATCGATTAACGTTATTGTAACGCCCCACCCCCCGCCAACATTCTCCTTACCTGTGAATCAGAAGACCGCTAAATCGAGCAAGGTGTTATCAAAAAATACTGTAATAGTCATATATTGTTGCTTATTTATCCGTGGTTGTGTTTCGTTGTCATGGTAACCACAAGCATTTCTTTGATATAGTTGTATGGAACGTTTATGCCTGGATTTAAAAGTGCTCGGATTGACCAGCTGAAAAGTTTAGTAGCGGTCCCGTAGCCAGATGGCGTCGAGAGGAAGCTCTGCCCCTTGGAAGAACTTTGGCCTCGCTATAAGAATTTTAAACGTGCTTGTAAGCCATCAAAAACACTTGTATGCCCCTCATGAAAAATTGTTATTCCCGCTGCTAGCAAGGTGAGCTGGCTACGGGACTGTTTAGTGGCCGATGGTTAATATTCAGCGCCAGCTATGATTTCTTTTCCTATGTATTTTCTCAACAAAACACACAATTTTGTCAAATCAATCAGTGAATAATTGCTTTGACTTTACTCAAAGTAATAATAAACACATCTGTTGGCGAGTTCAACGTAGTCCTTCTGAACCACTCTACCTCTGGAATTAGGTTTCCCAGCCTGCTTCAAACCATCAGGACCGTAGCCAGCTCACTTTGCTAGAAAGGGTTAAAAAAATTGTAGGAGTTGCAGGACGAGACGAATCGTGCCTTTAACTGTCCACTAAGCAGCTTTTGCTGGAACAGCAAAACATTCTAACGAAGTGTATAACTGTGGTTTTGGCGCTGTAGTAGAAAACGGGACGACCCTAAAGCTTGTATGAGCCGAACAAGCGTATACGTTTCGTAGAAATGCCACACATTGTAGTTTTCAACTCCACAGCCCTTCTTTGTTCGTTTATAAGATTCATGTTTCCTGCGCTGCGGCATATTCATCTCAACCTGAAGGCGAACCCGAACGCCTGGCAGCAGCAGCCAAGAGAGTAATTCATGTTTAACATTTCGTTATTATGGTTCCTTACCAGGGCCATTTGTAAACCCTCGCCGTGTTAGCCCACAAGAGGGCCCTATACAATCTGCCGAAACCTTCATGCGAGATATCCAGGTCTGCTTTATACAAATCCGTTTGTTTGTAGCTTTGTCCTCAACCGCACGCTCTCTGTGAATGGCAAGGTGCAGTTAAACGGTAACTGTAAACTGTAAAGATAACCAATGCGACCACCGCTCGTGAAGCTGAAAAATCTATCCTCTGAGCCTGATGTCATATGTACGCGTATATGGTATTTTTGACAATTTATTATAAAATCAATAAATTGACACATATTTCGTATTAAGAGCGATCAAAGCTTTAGATCTTCAATTGAAAGGGAAATGTCCACTCATCAGTAATCGCTACTCTGTTTGCAGTCGTTGAACAAAACTCTTCGTTTGGAATGGTTCCAGAACAAGAATTATGCCAACAGCAGATGCCTGGGCAACCAAGAGTTACAAGGACAATTTTAGGGGCCTTCGATTAATTCGGGGGAGGTGCTTTGACCGGCCGCGTCCAAGTGGTTGAGTAAGGCGTTTGTATTGTTACTATCGTTCCCAATGCCCTTGTGCCGGTTGACAGTTTGCCAATGCCATGTTTACGATTGAAATAAATCGCCAATTTAAGTGTGGCCCCTCCCTAAGGAAAGAACCCTTGAGGGGGCAGGGGATGATACCATCGCAAATGCTTCTTGCCCGAATCGCTTGTGAAGTTTCTTCCGCCATTATATATTCTACTTCGTAGTTGACTACAGACTTCCACAGACATTGATTATACCAGGTACTGTGCCGAACACAAACTGAACCAAATATGGAGCATACAATGTGTATCTACCTCAGTTTTGTTGTTCTTAGAAATAAGTTTGAAGTTACTTCCGGTCTATACTTTGATTAATTCAAATTAATAAACTTTTAGTTGGTTGAAGTTTTACTCTTAACTAAGCGTTTGACTGTAATTTATTTGAGGATTCATACTAGTGCGATATAGCATCTTTATCCGTTTTGAAAGTGTAAATATTGCCCGACTTAGCCTTTTTAAAATCTGCCGAAACCCTTTTCTCAAGACTACCTCAAAGGCCACCTAATACGATCCACCGAGGCTTCGATGCCCTTGGCTCAGGTGCCCTTACAGTTCACTGCGGCCGTGTGATGTTTTTGGAGGCCCTCGGACCGCTTATCGAAGCCCTTTTCATGATGCCAAGTTAATCCAACGTTTAAATTTAATTATGACAACTGCGTCCTGCTACACAGTTCGTGATTGGACAGCGTGTAACAAACTGAAATGATTAGGATTGGTCAAATTTTTACGAATGCGTCTAAACCTTAGTTTAGTCAACAGAGCGTGTACTTCCTATAGGAGCTACGGGAGTCCTAGCTTTGGCTTCGTAGAATGTTACCGCGGGGTTTGCTAATCATGACGAGTTATGCATATTATGGCACTCATTTTCGTACAGTGTAGGAATTCAAGAATTTACCACCAATCGAATATTCAGATATAACCTACAACAGAATGTAAGTATACATGCTTAGCGTTAAAGGCGAAGCCTAAATTAAGACATAACTTTATTTAAAAGTACTTTGCGTGCAAGCGTACCGATCGGGAAAATGTTTTTAAGCTCAATTCCATGCTTGCGTTTTGTAAAGCCCACGGCTATCTGCCATTTGCTTGTATTTTTGGAAATTTCTTAGGGGCATTCCCTTGATACGCATGCTTCTGCTTACCGTTTATATTTCATAGTTCAGAAAATGCGTTTAGCTTAAAGTCGGCTTCATTCAAAACAACAGGTTTTGTTTCTTAAGGCTGGTACGGCGAAGGGCTTCACGTTGCTATGGTAACTATTTTTGATATTAATCTAAATTGCACTACAAGCAACTCTAGACATATACTGTCTTTTTGCTTTTGTTCTTCGAAGAGCCTTGAGCTTGTTTTTTTGGACGAGCATATTTATTTAGCAAACTTTAATTTATATCGATTTTACTGAATATTATAAATCGGAAATTCAATTATAATAAATACTAAAGTGTTTTGTTTCATAAAAGATTGTTACCGAGAGTGGTGAAACAGCGGTTTTAGTAGTTTCGAGTATTCATTGCGTGTAAATCGTTGGCAATGTTACTGCATGCAGCGTACGGTCAACGTGAAATATTGCTATTTGCAGCTTTGGACAGCGGCGGATCCAGAGCGATGAGACATGCATCCTCAAATTGGACCAGAAGGAATTAAAAAAATTTTACCCGTTCGGCGCAACTAACCAATCTTAAAATATCAAAAAAATGTGCTGAAAATGAGCTTAAAAATTGTAAAATTTCTGACTGTCTGCTGTATGGCTACAACCTCTTAAATGACAGACCAATAAATGCAATTTATTTTTGGATTAAATAAATACTCTATGTTTGACTTTTATATACTTTGAAGTTAAAATATTTAAATATTTAAAGAATTTGCGATCAAATACACCATGGGAAACGCAGCCGACGAAGCGCGTCGATATTTAAACGACAAAGATATTCCCACGCTGTTCGAGGTTTGGGCCCATGTTACTAGTTCGGACCGTGTCGGTTTCTTTGTTGGTCTGTAAAAGAGCACGCTTAGATTTTAGACTTCATTTTCTGCTTAGGCTTAGGTTTAGGAATACATTTTTGCAACGCTTAGTCTTAGGCTTTAGGCTTAGGAACACGCTTTATCTACTGATACGGCCCTAAAAGTAACGTTGGCCGAAGTTTGTTTGAAATTTAGATTGATAGAGTGTATAATTGCTAAATTTAAAAGTGAGTATTAAAAATCGTAAAATTTGCTATTTTCAGAGCTTTCGTCGTAGTGTTTTTGAAACACGTAAATTTAGCTGCAGGTTAAATTTAGTTCGATGTGTTTAAAAGTTTAAACTGAGCAATTTTTTGTGAAAAAATATCTATAATAGCAACTAAATCTGCAGATGGAAATTTAAGTAATATTCCGTTCCCGAGCATATCAGTAAATGATCTCTTTTGTAATGACCGCAACGATTTTTGAGAATTTAAAATTTGACTTCAACGAAGAAAGCTGCTTTGAGCTGCTGGAGAAATTAATTTTCATATGTATTGCATTTAAAAGTTGAATGTTTTCCTTGCAAGAATATAACTCAAGCGTTTGTAGTTGTTTTAGTTAACGCCTGTAAGAATGTCACGGTTTATTTTATACTTGGGTTTTTTCAGAGTCTAATGACGGGTCTAATGTACAATCGTCCCGAAGATCCGGTGGATTTCATGCTCGCCGGGTTGTGGAAATTGAAACGAAAGCCTGATACAAAGGTAAGAATTAAACAATGTTTCAAAACGATGCGCGCCGTGCACCCCGTAATCTGTCACATGCCTCCATGTGGCCCACGCATGAAATTTAAAAGCCTAAGCCTAAGCCTAAGCCTAAGCCTAAGCCTAAGCCTAAGCCTAAGCCTAAGCCTAAGCCTAAAGCCTAAGCCTAAGCCTAAGCCTAAGCGTAAGCCTAAGCCTAAGCCTAAGCCTAAGCCTAAGCGTAAGCCTAAGCCTAAGCCTAAGCCTAAGCCTAAGCCTAAGCCTAAGCCTAAGCCTAAGCCTAAACCTTAGCAGTGCAAGCCTAAGTACGCCAAAGTACTGCGCACATATATATGAGTGTTTCCATTTTCTACAGTACATATTTTAAAAAAGTCCTTCAACTGGCCTTGTGGACCAATAAGAAATGAACTCTCCTGATTTCTGTTACAATATTATCCAATCAGTCTAACAGGTAACATCGATCACCAACTGGGATTTAGACCTTGCAACATTCGAATCAGTGAATGATGAGGTTTGAAATTCAGCACTTTTTGCGCATTTGGTTCGTTCTACTTCTGTGCCAATATGAAAGTCTGTAAATTACAGAAGTTTGTCAGTTCATCGCTAGCTGGCGATAGCTGCGGGTCCGTAACCAAGGGGAGGGAGTGGGGGGTTCAGCCCCTCCTGGAAAAATTTTGGCCCCACCTAGAAAATTTCCATATTCACTTGTAAGACAAGGAAAACCCTTGTATGCCCCTCCTGAAAATTTTTTAGCCCCTCTATAAAGGTGAGCTGGCTAAGGGCCTGGATAGGTGCTAATATGCAACAGAAAATACACCTTTAAAGTTAAAGAGAAGATTCAACCTTATGATCGTAAATTTTATTGTCATTAAATTTCAGCTCGCTTGGGATATGTTTGTCGAGACACCTCCGACTCCCCTCGGTGAATCAGATGTACTCCAGCTCGGAAGCGGTCGGATTGGATCGTCAGACGCAACAAAACGAGACTCAAAAAAGTCATCAATTAAATCGAGGCCAAAGACCCCTGCGGAAAAGTTTCAAGAACGCTTATCGACTCCGTTGCGACACGCAGACGTCATGTCAATGCCTGATAAACCCTTGATTGTGATGTTTGGTATAAAAAGGAATATTTCTCAATGAAACATTGAAGGGCGTAGCAGAGATTTCACCTTGAGATGGTTTAACCTTGTGTATAGAAGACCATTTTTTGACCGCTAAGATCCATAAGCCTATTCTAAAACCTGTTAGAAATGCTATTTTGTTGGCTCTCCGAAGATTTACAAGGGCATATACGGCCTCTACTGCTCCTGTTGTATAAAATTTCGGAAATATTTCAACAAATTGTGTTTGTGAAACATTCTACTTTTGATTCATATTTTATTTATTTTCTAAAGCCACGGCCTATTTTGTGGCAATGACGCCGGAACACGAGACGCCCTTACTTGCCCGTAGCCAGCTCACTTTGCAGAGTGGACTAAAAAGTTTTCAGTAGGAGCATACAAGGGTTTTCAATCATTTACAATCGAGGTTGGAAATTATCTAGGAAGGCCAACTTTGTTCCAGGCAGGGGGAGAGCCCCTCTGTTAGACCACCCCCCTCTTGGCCATGTGCCCACGCCTTTAAAAGCGACATGGTCATTTTACTTTAAATTTAAGCATGGACTTAGTAGACGCAATAGAAGTGTATATTTTCGAAACACATGTTCTTTAGCAATTTTATATTGTGGAACACACGCTACCGTTTCTCGTTATCAGCTTAATTCACAACTCCAGCGTGAAAAAAGTTTGAAATTAACGTCTGGATAAGAACTTTTAAAAAGGCCGGATTATAATAAAACGATACTAACAGTTCCAATCCTTAGTGTTTTCCGTTTTGGAAAATACAGAACAGCTGGTTGAATATTATTGTGTGTTTATTTCAGGAGGTCCAGGAGGAGGCAAAACAAAACATGGTGCTCGTGTGGCGGAATACTATCGTCGAAATGGGCTGATTCCGGTTTCGATGCCGGAACTTGTCCAACGAGCATTTTCACGCTACGGAAGCGAATATCCGGAATGGCGAGACGCAAAGGCGTTATATGATAGAGGTAAAGTTATTATGCTTTTATAAGATGGTTTTTAAAAATTTAATTCAAAAACAATTTTGACATCTTTGGACTGCAACCGAAGAATAAAATAAATAATGATAGCGAGAGAGAAATTGGTTGAAAGCGATATAAAATGTTTTACCAATATTCAAAAGAAAAAACGAAAAACTATTGCGCAATGCTTTTTCGCGTTATAAGTATACTACTATGAGAAACTTTAACGTAAATACTGTGAACGCGAAATAAACACGCAAAGCGGTGTTGCTTGTATAATTAATAAAATGACCTCCGTAAGTCGTGAGAGCACCTCGGTCTCGAGGGCCAAACTGTTCTGTGTAGCGGGTAATAGAAATCCCTGCCAACAGTAAGTGTAGGGTTTTGGAATCCTAGCTTGAAACCAGATATCAGATGAAATAGAAAATATTCGTGGAAGAAATAATGAAAAAGTTATTAATGTATATTGTAAGCTCTTATTTGGTTGGTCTCAAGCTCGCTGGTTTACAGGATACTACTTTTATTGCTGTCTTTTTACTAAGGCCCACAAACCATTGATATTTACTGGCACATGTAGACTCCTTTTTAGGAGAACTGTTGCCGTCAAGTGTTTCTATGGCATTAATCAAAGAAGAATTGAACAAGCATCCGAACGCAAAATGTTTTCTACTCGAAGGGTATCCTGGTACTGAAGAACAGGTTAAAGATTTGGAAGCCGAGGTACAAAAAAATTGAAAACCAAATTAAATGCAGCAACTTTTTTTAATTCTTAGATAATTTTAGTGTGTTTTCAATAAAACGGCAGAATCGTGACACACCTTTCAAGCTGTGTGAAGTTTGAGTGGCGCTATACTTTTGATGACGTCCGACGCCGTCCGTCACCGTGCATCACGTTGCGATATCGTAGACGAATTCCCACACACGATACTGAATTTTGACGGACGGTGACGCGCCGAGCTACACGGTGACAAGCGGCACCGGACGTCACCATTCGGTGTCGTGCGTTGGAAATTAGTCTACAATATCGCACCGGGACGCACGAGCGGCACCGGACGTCACCATTCGGTGTCGTTCGTGGGAAATCGGTCTACAATATCGCACCGTGGCGCACGAGCGGCACCGGACGTACAGTACGACAAGTATAGCGCGATCTTTACTCGTAAAAACGAATTCTACTTAAACTATTAAGCGACATCAAATTCTGTTCTGTTTAATGACAACGTTACGACGTTTTCGATGTGCAATTTTTAACTGAGGCATTCTAAAACCAGCGTTCGTTTCAATTGTTGTGTTTTGTTGGTTTTAAGTTTCATCTTAATATTTCGTTTTGGTTTTGACCGCTTTGATATATGTTTGGTGGGTATAATTTCTAAAAACTCAAGCAATAAGAGGCATATTGATAGCCAGTACTATTTGTGGTTCAGGGCGGCCGTGTTGAAATGGCGATAATTCTGGATTACGACGAAGATTCGTTACGAGACCACATGCGAGCAAGAGGACGCGGCTCGGCGGTAATAAACAAACGAATGGACGAGTTTAAAAGCAAAACGTTGCCCGCAGCGAAGTATTATGATGATCGAGCGCTGCTACATTTAGTAAGCTCACGCTCAGGAGCATATTTGATACAACGGCATAGCCAAAGGGATTTTAGTGGTCAAACCTGTTTTGCGATTTTTTCTGGGGGAGTTTTAGGTATTTTTCAGTTGGTATTAACACAACAACCGTCTACTTTGACATTACTCCCCGTTCCAAAATCCTGGCTAAGCCCATAATTATATACGCTACCGTAATACGACAATTCATTGAGACAATGTAAAAATACACTTTTAATAGCTGTACGTTAAAAGTTTACTGGATCTTATTAAAGAGTCAAGTTATCGTTCGCTAGGCTCGCTCGCATTATTTAATGGACCTGTAGGGATTAAGCTAAACCTAAACATTAAGTTAAAATTTCAGGTTCCAGGCGAACAAGATGACGATAATATATTTGAAGAAATTAAAAATCTTATGTCGCCTGTTGTCGTGCCAGGTATGCATTTAGTAAAAATGTCTAGCATGCGTTTTGGCCACAAACGGCAGTGGGCATCTTTGTCCATTTAGGTATCATCTTTGTTTATCCTAAAATTGAACCTAAGTTCGATTCGAAGCCTTCTTCAATATTTGAAATGTGAATGACCAGATAATAATTGTGACTTAATGTTTAGATGGTAACGGAAAATTTGTAATTAACCCTTTCTCACGCGAATTCTTCTGCTTTATCTGATGTTTAATTTCAAGCATAGATTCAAACTCTGACCTCTCGTATAGGAGGCGTTTACCGGTTGCCATCAGGCCATCACCGAATTATTGGATTCACGAGGGATATTTTGTACCGCGCATGTATGTAATAGTTGTTAAAAACTGATTATCTCGTCGACGCTGTTTGCGTTTAGTTGCTCATAGTATACTCTATGCTGGAGAAAGCTCTAATTTGAGCAAAATGTACATAAACATTGCAGTACCAAATTGACTGGTTGATTATATTTCAGATTCATCGCGCGCGACCATACCTGAAGAAGAATCAGGCGCAGTTCAAAATATTTCCGAAACGGCTGCGGTCGGCAACGCCGCCGGTGGGATGGCTCGTCGAGCGACAGGACCTGGTCCTGGCAATCCGGTTCCGTATATACTTGTGATTGGTAAGTTTTGAAGTTTTGGATCCAAGTTTGATACATGGGCGTAGCCAGTATTTTGGAAGGAGAGGTCAACTTCGTTCTATAAACATTTCAAACATGGGTCTGCTATGTTACCAACTAAAACTGTTCCTATAACACTAATCAACAAGCTTCCCAACGCGGCTTCAACTCCTAAATCCACTGGCTACGTACTTGGTTTAGCGGAGTAATCAGAGTACAGTTTGATTCGATGAATGTGTTTGCTTGTAATAATATCGTACATGTTTCAGTACGTAATTTACATTTGGAACGATACAAAAGTTTAAATCTGTGTAACTCAACAAGGAAATAGTAGATATTAAAGTGTACGGATCATAGCTTAAAACTCTTAGCTATAGCATCCGGGTTTGTTTGTGACGCACTGTATTAGCAGAGAATTCACAATGGCTCATGTTACTTTAGGGCAGTCTCGTTTTCTGGTGAGACTGCAAGAGAAGGTTTTGATTTTAGATTATATTTCTCGCTTAGGCTTACGCTTTGGTTTACACTTTATGCAGCGTTTAGGTTTTAGGCTTTAGGTTTACACTTTTTACAACGTTTAGGCTTTGGTTTACACTTTATTCAGCGTTTAGACGTAGGCTTTCGGTTTACACTTTTTACAACGCTAAGGCTTAAGCTCCGTTCAGAATATGCTTAATCATAGGCTTAGAAATATGCTTAATTTGAAGTTGCGGCCCTAAAAGTAACATTAACCACCCCAACTGTATTCGACACAGAGAAAACAAATTTCAAATAAAAGAAACTCTCGTTTTTGAAACTTCTGTGGCGTGCCATATTTTTGCAAACAAGTGCATCCAAAACCATCGTTAGCAATTTGGTCCTATATTATACTTTTAAAACCGTAACTGTAGATTAAGAATATTTTAAACCTAAACCTAAGCGACAAAACAGTGCAAACTTAAGCCTAAGCAAAAAATATAGTCTAAAATCTGTGTCTACTCTAGTGCAGCAGTCCGGCACCAAAAAAACAGGACTTACCTAAAAGCACAATGAGCGTGATTTTGCAATTAAGAGCGGAAATTCATGCTTATTTTTTCATTATATCATAAGAAATCTGATAATTTGAGGAGCTACAGTAAAATTAAACAGAAATATCGTATAACTTTTTGAGCATCCCTTTTAAATTTTGTTTCTGCTTTCAGGTGCTCCTGGCAGTTTGAAGTCCGAATACTGTAAACAAATCGTCAAACGATACGAAGGATTTATTCATTTGAGCATGGGACAGTTACTCCGCGATCAAGCGGCTGCAAACGCGTCTGACCCAGCGTGGCAAGTCATTGAAGCCGATATGAACCGTGGACAAATACTGCCTACGGTTCGTGCACTGGCGAATCCAAAGGGTTGACTACGTCGACCAACCGACACAGGGATCAAAACCAAAATGTTGTAACGATTTAGTACTAAAATTGCGTTTATGTTTTCGCCCGTTCAACTCGCGAGCTCTTTTTGCTCGCGAGGTTTTTTTGCTATTATATATACGTCGGGCGGTTTGCATCGCCAGGAATTGCTCTATCAGCAGCTGAGTCCGTCTACGTGTTAGATTTGATCCATTAGGATTTTGCATTGGAGCGGTTCTTTGCACAGGGCTTGTACCTGTATAAATTAGGGAGGGCCAACAATGCAACGCGCGCTGAATAATTTTTACTCCAAACAGATTGCATCGTTCCAGTTATAATAGATACTGAGCATGCTTAAGATCGCGTGTTTGAGTCTCAATCAATAGAAGTCTGTATCCCTAATAAGAGTCCGTAAGCGGATAGCGCCCCTAAACCCAATTTGAATCCATAAATGTCAATTATCCCTAATTGTAGTGTATCATTGAGTCCAGGACGAAATATAGCTGAGTTCGAAACTTTAAAGCATACTTAAGTTTTGAAAGTACATTCCTAAGTATAACTTTGCATTATATCGCTTAAGCTTTTGATGCAAGACAAATAAACGTTAAATTAAACTTATAGTTGCAATACCGGATATATCAGTAAAGAAGGGTGGCAGAGGGCGGTTTAAAAATAATGAGCAGTCCGTAACCGAATAACAGGGGGGCACCCTCTGGAGAGGCCAATAAACATCAGTCCCCCTATTTGGGTCAATACAGTAGATTTGTTTGTGAAACATTTACAGAAAGTCTGCATGCAATTGATAACTGATGCGATCGCTGACAATCCTGGCAGTTGGGGTTTTGTCGTTGAAGGATTTCCAAGGGATCTCGAACAGTCGAAAGAATTTGAAGATAAGGTACGTTGAATTCGAATTGCGCAAAATGACCCGTTTAAAATGTCAACTTTGTAAAAAGCGATGTTCAAAAACTCATAATTAACCCCTTCTCACGTTGAGTTGCCTATAGGTAACTCAGCGCATTGTATATACGTTAAATAATATATATCGCACAGTGTTTAACAATTGCAACACGTATACATAGTACTAAATCACCACAAGACGTGAGAGCCCCCTCGGGCTCGAGCGTCAAGCTCCTATAGCTGAGTGGTGATGGTATACGCCTCCCACTCCAGTCACTGGAGTTCGAATCTTACCATAAAAGTATGTCTCAAAACAAACAGAAAATACTCATGTGAGAAAGGGTTAAATATTTGTTCCTTACAGCTGCTGATCGCATAGCAGCAAATAACGCAACTTGAAACAACTGGTGATTTTGTAAAATTAATTTGAGTTCAGGAAGAAAAAATTTTGGCGTTTACGGCGAACGTTTTGAAGCATAAACTCATACGATTAAGCCGTGTTCATATCCCTAGAAATTATTTGGCACCGTCAGCATAACTTTTCGCTCCTATGCTTAAATTTTGCATGCCGCCTGAAATTTTTTGGTTCTAGTTAGTCTAGCTGCCCTGTCGACCAGCAAGAAATGAACAGATGCTATTACATTTTTATTTACCTTGAAATAGTTAGTCTAAGATACTTGTTTTACTTTCCATTGCAAAAACTTCTCTCATATAATGAATAAACTAATGAAATAGGCTTATAGTCTCAGTCTTTGGTTGAACAAATAAGAAACACTAAACGTGGAAAAAAGTTATGCCTTCGATAAAATTAAACGGGCTCGTAGCTATAGAGGGGAGCTCAGGCCCTTCTGGAAGAATTTTGGCCTTGCTACAACACCTTAAATCGCGATTGTAAGGTGACTGAAATCGCTTGTATGCCCCTTAAAATGTTTAGCTGGCTAACGACCTGAAATTAACATTAGTACGCGAAGAATTAATTTTGACTGAAAAGAATGCGTAAACTTTTAGCCTCCGCTTACGCTTTGGGTACATAAAGAACACTAATATGGAGGAACATTGAGCCTATTTCGGAGAGAGTCAATTTGACTCACCATTTTTTGCAGTGTATGTGTCTTTGATTAATCATTGTTATCAGATTAATCCAGTGGATTTGGTGCTACTAATTGATTGTACTGAAGGATTTTGCGTCAAAACACTCTCTGCTCGGGGCGATACCGGAGTGCGCAACGACGACAACGCTGACGCAATCAAAGCGCGTATTGCTGCATTTAAGCAACGCACTCTGCCAATGCTCAAAGCTTTTGATGAACGCGGCAAGCTCAAAGTGGTACGTTGTAAACCGGTGGTAAGATCAAACGGTGTTCGTGTGCACATGTGTCGAAAGCTTCGGCCCATGTATAGAACAGGGCCGGATTGTTTCCCGGAGGGGCTATAATAGAGTCGGTTTAAGCTTTAGACTAAGTTTTTTGCTTAGGCTTAGGCTTAGGAATAGGCTCATCCATACGCTTAGGCTTAGGAATATGCTTATACTACTACTCCGGCCCTGTTCTATACATGGGCCAAAACTTCAAGATAATCCACACACTGAGGATTAAGCCTGCAGCTCTAAGTCATATTTCCTGTCTTTCGCAAAAATATTGACGAAACTGGAAAACAGCGAATTTGACTTTGCCAAATTTTGGCAATAATTAGGGTCATAGCAATTGCCTGGTCTTTTGTACTTCTAACGAATGTATTTATTTTCAATTTCTGGTAGTCCATCTGGCATATTTTTAAATATAACATTAAATTTTCGAAAACCTACAATAACAACTGCAATACGCAATTTAACGAATATAATTTGCAACTAAATATGATAAAAATAACGTTACTTAGATGACGTGTAAATAATTTACATGTAACACATTAATAGCGATTGTGTGTAGATCTCCCTCCACAAGGTCACATTATGTCCGAAGAGAGCGAAAATTGCAGCATATGAATATATAAATGAAATTCTGAATTGCAGCTTTGCCGCGAGATTTAGTATAAAACTACATCTGCATCTCGTTTGGTTCGCTCATTAATTTTGGTCGGCGGTGGGGCCAAAGTTAGGACGCCCAAAATTGAAAGCTCGCTTTTACCGTATGATTTACCACAAGTATACGTCTAGCTTCAACCTCGCTTTGCTCGCGAGGTTTTAGCAATTGAGAGGCTTTGATGTCATGATTATTGCACGCCCAAACATAAACTTTCAGAAAATTCCAGTTTTTAAGGTTCCAAATTCCCCTTTGGACCAAAATTTTTTGTCGCAAAATTGGACAAATTATATACCATTCGACACAGGTTGCGGAGCTAAGACGGATATTTTAAATATTCTCCAATCAGACATCTGGCTAACGAGTAATTGTCAAATAAATAAATTTGGGCCATAATCATGACCGCTGGCTGCGCTTCAAATCAGTTATTTGACAACAACTGGCTTAGCAGACTTCTGATTGCACAAAATTTAACACCACTTTGTCGGATATTCCCCGGCGCCCCCTACGTCGAGGAATATCCGCCGGCGCGCTAAAACCCGGCCCTCAAGATCCAGGGAGCCCTCGGGCCTCCTAAAAACTCCCGTACAACAACAACAACAATATAAACCCCCCTGCCCGCTGTACTGGTTACTGTAGCGCTTAGAGCGCTGTCTGTTTCTCTATTTGCACATTTACACGCCGAGAACCACTTTACTAGTATCACAGTTGTCATATCACAGTAGCGTATCACAGTGTTGATATTCATTTCACAGCCGCGTAATATCACAGTGAACTTATTATAACAGCCACACGGGCAGAGGTTTTATTGATTGCTATGCGAACAGGGGTGAAATCCAATATTCTGTTTACTTCGTACGGGTTCATTGACCCAATATTCAGCTTTATTTCAAACTTTTGAGTTGTCAATGTATTTTCGAATTCGTCTTAGTTTCGTAACCGTTTTAGCGCGACCCGCGCCGCCGTGCCTGGGCTACCACCCGTAGCCAGGCTCGGCCCTAATTCCCGTTATTTTTAACGCCGTTTTCACGCTGTTTTTGAAGCAATTTCGAACTGTAACTTTGACTTGAAATAACTTTTCAACGGCTAGACCGAAAACTTATCGACTAGAAAGAAATCTGAATCCAGCAGTATAAATTTTACCAGCGCCAGAAAGGCTAACGCTGAGAAAACTATGCCATTTGTCACGGACCCCAAAAACCGATATTCACAACATTATGAGTGTCTGAAGGAATTTTTATGAGTGTCTGAACATTTTCGTGTGTGTCTCACAAAGTGTAAAAAGAGACTAATTCTAGTGTTTTTGCGCATATATTGCTGCATTGCTATTGTTTCCGCGCGGCAGGCTCAACGGCTACATATGGTTTTAACCCAATTGCATTCAGATTTTGTACGTAAAATAATCGTACTCAATTTAATTCGCGCTCTCGCGCCTAATTATTTTACTCATTGGGTTAAACGTCTGCGGATAGCGGCCAGTATTATTAATTGGCTACGGCCAGATTTCTTTCGCAAAGTCTACGGACTTCAACTTAATTTCGGATATTTGTGAATCGCCTACGGGCTTATTCGTATTACTTTTATTATCGTCGTATTATTAAATTGTCATTTGTACTGTTAATAAACAGGCAGATTACTGGTGTCTGTGAGCCTGATTGGAAGGCTATTTGCTTTTGATTGGCGGACTCGAACTGTAAAAAACCCACAGCCGGCTCCCCTACAAATAATAGGCTCACACAGGCGGACTCCATGTGTTTCTGAGGTAGCCCAACCCAAGAACCCATCATCCTATACACTTGACTCAACGCTGCAAACTGCGTCAAATGATATATAATTTATCAAACCTACAAAAGATTTTTGCGTTCCAGACCTTGTAGTTTTAAAAATCGAATTTTGCAAAAATGCATATTTGAGTGTGGAATGATCAGGGGAGGTGATAGGAAGCCCAAATTGTACAAAGTTTCAAAATCCAAGTGTTTTGAGCAAATGCCGGCTAGGCGTGATATAACTGAAAAGACGAATATCAACAACACGAGGCACAGGATGCGGTAGTTGCGCGATGGCGGCAAATGAAGCAGGGTGCGGGTGGCGTGTTGCAAGGTGAGCGTGCGGATTTGGAGCGACGGAGAATTGAGCAGGAACAGCAGCAGGCGGACAATGCGGCGGCGGCAAAGTTTCGCGATTTTGTACAGAGGGAACCGAAGGAACGACCGGATCAGCAGCGTTTGCGTTATGTGGCGATTGTTCGGTTCATGACACGACATCAGGGACGATCGATTCATCGCGAACCGGTGTGCGTTGCGTTTAAACGGCTGCTGTATAAGTACGAAGGCGAGTACGTGCGTCGTTTGGTGGATCGTGCGAAGGTTGGTGAGGTATCGTTGTTGGAGGTGCTCATTGAGGCGGAGCTGCTGAATATTGAACTGTTTCAATTTTGCTGTGAGTTTCTGCGATGTGAACGTGCGCAGGAATATTATGTGACGTTGGTTCGACGGTTGACTCATATCTCACGCCTGGCGTTGGCGAGAGAGATGGGAAGAGGGGCGCTTTTGTTGGAGAAGACGCAGATGGAGGTGGTAATGTTGGTAAACCCGGACCGGATTAGAAGTGACTTGGAAGCAAGTATTCGGGATGTGCGGTATAGGAAGGACGGTAGTTGGCGTGTTTTGGAAGATCAAGGTCGGGTGAAGTTGCAACGTCTTCGTCAGACAAGCGAACGGTTCGAAGGTGAACTTCAGCGTAATCAGTATGAACAAGTTCGAGCGCAGTTTCGGGCGTTGCGGTGATAATGCGAGTGTGCGAGGAAGCGTCGCATAAGTCGGATTATGCCGAGAGGGCGCATAATCTCATGACACAGTTGGATCCGTTGGTGGACGATGCCACTGGGGCTTTGGTAGCCATGAATCGACATTTCATGGATATGTTTCGATCCTTGTGTCATGAGGTAACAAGGGAATTGCACGATAGGGACAGTGACGTGGTTGAAGTGGTATCGGCAGGAGAGTCGATTCCACCACCGATGGCGGTGATGTGGCATTATTACGGCGGCGTTGGAGAAGATCAGTGGGAGGACATTATTAAGCGTGTGTTTGAAGAAGGACATCCGTTTACGCGGCTGTTGAGTTTTGTTATAGAGCAGGAACGGGTGCAAAAGACTCACCACAATCGTCCTCTGAGAGACCCGCAGTTTGAAGAACCACCAGAATTGACAGAGGAACAACAACGGTTGCGATGGTGGGAGTCATTTATACGACCGGAGTTACGAGGTGTTGGAGGATAGGCGCGGACCGAGAGGGAGTCGGCGTTTATTTTCGGAGTGGCTTTTTGGATGTGATAAGGACTTTAACTTTCTGATCTCGAGTCATGACTCTAGTATGTTTCAAATGACGTTTAAATGTTATTTGTTGTAAAACAATGGATGGTGCTTTAATAATATAACCAAAAATAATGGTTCTGGTTGGTGTGTCTTTCGAACGAAATGTTTTTCGATAACGACTTTATTTTGTTTATTATTTCGCTGTTATTTCAACGAACTGTTACGACTGTTGGATTGCGATAGGTGCCTTGTAAATGATTAACTTGATTACGGTTAAGTATGTTGGTACTAGCAAAATAGTCGGAAGGTGCCTTATATTCGATGTTACTTGCCCTTATTGGTTCTGATTCGATTACTGGTATTATTTCTATTTGTTTATGTGAAATGTTTTTTGAAGATAATATTATATAACGTATGTTTAACTTATGCATGTTACTGGTATATGTTATTGGTTTTATAATGGAATATGGAACGTAATTAATGTTTTTAACTAAATTTGAACTAGATGGTTTTAGCTGATTATGGACACCTTAATTTCACGGTTTTTTTCAAAATGGCAGTTTTTCTGAGTAAAAATCAAGTTTGGCTGAGTCGGTCAGGATTGTGCTGGGCTCGTGGAAAACTTTAGTGGTGAAGTTGGGGTGTTGCCGAGAAAAGGCTCACCCCTGATGAGGAACGCCCTGTGCTCTCTCTGCGGAGGTCACGTATCTGTGGTGTCCCCGGTACCCTTTTAGCATTTTGTGGCGTTGCCAGGCAACCTCTTGATGAGGGCATCAAGCGTAAAGAAGGGGGGATGTAGGGATACCACTGGATCCGTGACTCCGCTGAGCTCTTCGAAATAAACTAAAGGTGTCCAATTCTGTAAGGGATAATGGCCCAACGATTTTGGAGTGTTTAAGATTCTGTTTCAGTATCGATTCTGAGACTGCTGTTTTACCGAGTTAGCGCGCTATTGTTTTTGTTAGATTCCCGCAGGACGGGATGGTTGTTGTTATTTCGGACTCGGACTTGCGCGGGTCGCAACCGAGCAAGTCTGGGTCGGAATTTGTTATCGTGTCCGGACTGGGGATGGATATTTTTTTTCCTTTTTCATTTTTCTTTTCCCGGGTGATTGTTGGGTCCTGAGTATGGAATGAATCTTGCGTATAGTAAAAATTTCCACAGCCTTAAAAATAGGCGGTGCGGGTTCCCGTTTTTCTTTTTCCTTTTTGACCAAATCCTTTATACCAAGAATTTATTTTTCCCAGCACTCCGAATTTTGCCTGCCCACTGGATGGTCAATATAGTTTTGCCGCGGTGGTCAGAAATTTTACCTGGGGGCAGGAATGCGCGAGGATAAGAGTCTCCTAGCCCCAAATCTTTTTCGAGACGAACGTACTTTTTTGACCCACCAGAAACCTGAACGCCCCTTAAAGTAACATGGGCCGACATATGTATACCAGAACTGGAGAAAGAGGGTTTGTGCAAAACTAAAGGATAAATATGTAGGGATACCACTGAATCCGTGACTCCGCTGAGCTGGAAATTTTCTGGGGAAACCCGAGAGACGCGAAATTTGAGCGTGTCGGGTTGGAAAACCACTGGTTGAGATGTTTTCGGAGCCGTAGCGGGGTATTCACCTGGGGGATCCAAGTGTGTGACCCCTGGGTGTAGTACTCCGTAGGCGTGAGATTTGGTGGTTTCAAATTTGAGATCTAGGCGTTTGAAGGGAGAGCGCAGGTGAGTGAAAGAAGTGGAAAAAGTTGAATTGAACTTAAGTTGAGTGTTTTTGAGCCCGGGGCGGTCTTTTCTGTCTTTTGCCGGCTTGTGTAGTTTCTTACGAGTTATATCGAAGTTAGGATTTTTGAAATTTTGAACTTTGTAGTCGGAATTGGCAGTGTTGATGTTTAGTATGGCGAAGTTGGGCGGTAAGCCTTTTAATAATATGTGTTTGATGTCGAGCGTGCACTCTTTACAGTACTTAGAGGTTATCATGTGTTATTTAGTTTATCTGACCTTTTTCGACACTTGTTTTGCAAATTTAGATGGTTGTGAGTTTAAATTTAGCGGTTAAATTTGTGTCGTGGTTATTTTAGTTTTCTGACGGTTAGAATAAGTTGTTACAGCTTTCTTAATGTTAATTTTCGAGGAATTTTCTGAAATTGCGAATGAAGTGCTAAAAACTTGGTGGAATTGCGATTGAGTTTGGTTTTTAGCAGTGCTGAATAAAGGTTCCTAGCTAGCGGTTTTTGGTTTTTAATTTTTCGTTGGCTTTTAAAACGATGGTTACGTAAAACGGATGGCGGTGTGTAACTGCATGTGTAGTGTGGTATACTAGTTGTTCTTCGTGGTAGCAAAAATGGCGTTCTATTGCTAGAATTTATTGTTAATGGTGAAAAGATAGGAGACCGGTTAATTAAGGAGCTGGTATTTTTCTTAAGGTGGTTTGTATTTTATTTCCGGTGGAAAAATAGCGCTCGTATCGGGGCGGCCGGTACAAGCGCTGTACGGGCTGTTCCGATGCGGGTGGCTCTAAGTGGTTTCTTAATTGGAAAATTTTGTAACGTGCGTTCAGGAGGCAAATTACTCGTTGGAGCGATCTCGAGTTGGGTTAGACTCCGGTTGAGTCTAGCTCGACTCAACCGCGGTTTTAACCCAATTGCATTCAGATTAATTACAATATAAACCATACTACGCGCTTAATAGTTCGCGTTTATCTAACTGATGCAATCTATCTGTTAGCAACATCGACAACATCCAAGTTTTTTATTTCGGAAACAAAAACTATTGGACTTGGCTCAAACATGGACCAAAGTGCCCGAGATAGTCCACCACGAACACCTCCACCAGCAAAGTCCGCGTCGTCAACGTCAGAAACGATCCCAGTGTCACCTAAGACGTCGGCCCGGTTGACCCACTTGCGGAGGAGTTTCGTCCGGCAACTCCAGAAGGGGGCCGGTGGGCGGCAAGTCCACCGGCTCGGGAAGACCTCGCAGCATGGGAGACCACGCTACAGTGAGAGGCGGAACAGGTAAAGAGCCATGTTTTAGTTAAGTCCATATAAAAAACCCAATGGAATAGGTTTTACTAGAATTTCACGTAATGTATGAATAAAATAACTGGTGTGTAATGGGTCATCAGATTCTGACTTCGAAAATAAACTAAAGGTGTCCAATTCTGTAAGGGATAATGGCCCAACGATTTTGGAGTGTTTAAGATTCTGTTTCAGTATCGATTTTGAGACTGCTGTTTTACCGAGTTAGCGCGCTATTGTTTTTGTTAGATTCCCGCAGGACGGGATGGTTGTTGTTATTTCGGACTCGGACTTGCGCGGGTCGCAACCGAGCAAGTCTGGGTCGGAATTTGTTTTCGTGTCCGGACTGGGGATGGATATTTTTCTTTTTCCTTTTTCATTTTTCTTTTCCCGGGTGATTTGTGGGCCCTGAGTATGGAATGAATCTTGCGTATAGTAAAAATTTCCCCAGCCTTAAAAATAGGCGGTGCGGGTTCCGTTTTTCTTTTACCTTTTTGACAAAATCCTTTTTGCCAAGAATTTATTTTCCCCGCACTCCGAATTTTGCCTGCCCACTGGATGGTCAATATAGTTTTGCCACGGTGGTCAGAAATTTTACCTGGGGGGGGGGGGAGGATGCGCGGAGGAGCCGCAATGGGGAGAAAGAGCCGCGGGGGGGGGAGAAAAAGATGGAGCGAACGAATTTGTCGCGAATTCGGCTTGCGTATGGTTATTGCAGGCGCACAGATTCTTTCATTTCGTCTCGCCGGTAGAATGCAATGGGTTAAAACCGCGGTTGAGTCGAGCTGACTCGACCCAAATCTTTCGGGAGCTCGAACGAGTATTTTGCCGAACGCACGTTCAAAATCCAAGAAACCGCAGAGCCGCACGGAACAGCCCGTACAGCCGGCTTGCACCGGCCGGCCCGAGTACGACTTTTCCACCAAAATAAACCACCTTAGAAAAATACACTCCGGAATTATGCGGTCTCCTATATTTTCACCATTAACAATGGATTCTAGCAATAGAACGCCATTTGCTACCACGATAGAACATTTGCAGTTACAAGCGAGATGGCGCATACACTGCGAGCCCGAGATACACGGAGAGGGCGGGAGAAGGAGGGCGAAAAAGGGGAACCCCAAGGATGGGTGGCAAGGACTTTCGATCCAGGGTAACCTACCTTATATTTAAGGGCTCACACTGTGTGAACCCTTGTTTAATATTAAATCTAGCATCTGATGCTTACCCTCTGAGGGTTCCTAAGCCTCTTGTGGCTTTTTAAATATATATAATACATATATGCCCCATTGGCCCGGATTTATTTGAGAAAGAATAACAAGTAAATAACAAGTAAACATTGGACACAGTTAAAGTCAAGTTAAAGCAAACATAAAGCATATAAAACATACACAATATACGAAACATACAAAATATGTCATGGAAAATAAAACAAAGCAGCTACTCCTTCAATTTCTTTAACTTCTTTTTAGCACCTACGGTGCCAACCTTTCGTCCGCTACCGCTTGGGAGATCACATCCTCCAGGATTGATGCCCAATCGGTTCGAAACGGATTTCCTTCTGGTAATAACCCCAGAGGAACTTGCGGAACTGGAATCTGTGGCCTGGGGCTGATCCTGTTCTCTATTGCTGTTAGCCATTGCAGCAACAGAACTGCCATGTTGTGACTCAGCATTGTGAAACAAGCTCCAGAGAGCATTGGTGTCCAAAAGCTCCGTGCTTTTTGAGCTGTCATTTTCTCTTTGTTGATCAGTTGGTTCAGTGCCAGTTGATACTCTATCGCTAGAGTTGTCAACATATCTGGCAACGGCACTGAGATCAGCGCACTCGTTTACAGTGCCAGGGGCAACCGGCCCTTCGGAATTCCGCTGAAGTCCAGAGATTGTTCCGCCTCTTCCGGTTGTTGTGATTCTGCCATATTCACCTACACCCGAGCTGACATGTGTTTCAGGCGGTGATATATTACCAAATCTGAGAAAGCTGAGGTTATTCGGACTAATGTTAGGGCGTCTTTGGAACGTAGATCGCCCAGCTTCTCCAAGATACCCAATCCGGTCACGTCTGTTTCTACCTGATCCGGCAACGCTTCGGTAGGGTCTGGCAGTTCTGTTAAGTACTCTTTGTATCGCAGCACTTTGAAAGCTCGGATAATCGGTTTGCTCGCTTGACCGTTGAATGACCCTAGTTCTGCCAAGCGAATGGCTTCGCGTGGCGGAACCATCGTCAGTACTTTGAATAATATCTTGTCCCTGTTGTAAGCTTTTCTCTGGAGCTGGGCCCACTCCTCTGGAGTGAAGTCCAGGTCCAGGAGATTCGCTGCACTGAGTTCCCATCGAACTAAATTCTCTCGTGTCGCCATGATGCAAACCAAATTTGCAAAGCGGAGAGAAACAATTACAACTTTTGAGCTTCCGCAGAAGCAAAATACTGAAAACTGAGATCAAGGCAGCTGCCAAAAATATTAAAGCAAGAACGCCAATGGCAGCGAACGAATTTAATTCGTCCGCGAATTCGGCTTTGTCGTCAATGGTTATTGCTAGGCGCACAGATTCTTTCTATTTCGTCTACTTGTTTCTCGGGTAGGCGACTCTGTGTTTAAAATGAATGCAATTGGGTTAAAACCGCGGTTGAGTCGAGCTAGACTCAACCGGAGTCTAACCCAACTCGAGATCGCTCCAACGAGTAATTTGCCTCCTGAACGCACGTTACAAAATTTTCCAATTAAGAAACCGCTTAGAGCCACCCGCACCGGAACAGCCCGTACAGCGCTTGTACCGGCCGCCCCGGTACGAGCGCTATTTTTCCACCGAAAATAAAATACAAACCACCTTAAGAAAAATACCAACTCCTTAATTAACCGGTCTCCTATCTTTTCACCATTAACAATAAATTCTAGCAATAGAACGCCATTTTTGCTACCACGAAGAACAACTAAAATACCACACTACACATGCAGTTACACACCGCGTTCAGATGGCGCATACACTGCGAGCCCGAGATGGGAAACCCATCCCGGACATGATCGGGCGGAGTAGCATAACTAGACACAGTAGCCGGCTTCGATCAATCCATAAGGGGTACCCGCCAAGGATGGGTGGCAAGGACTTTCGATCCAGGGTAACCTACCTTATATTTAAGGGCTCACACTGTGTGAGCCCTTGTTTAATATTAAATCTAGCATCTGATGCTTACCCTCTGAGGGTTCCTAAGCCTCTTGTGGCTTTTTAAATATATATAATACATATATGCCCCATTGGCCCGGATTTATTTGAGAAAGAATAACAAGTAAATAACAAGTAAACATTGGACACAGTTAAAGTCAAGTTAAAGCAAACATAAAGCATATAAAACATACACAATATACGAAACATACAAAATATGTCATGGAAAATAAAACAAAGCAGTTACTCCTTCAATTTCTTTAACTTCTTTTTAGCACCTACGGTGCCAACCTTCCGTCCGCTACCGCTTGGGAGATCACATCCTCCAGGATTGATGCCCAATCGGTTCGAAACGGATTTCCTTCTGGTAATGACCCCAGAGGAACTTGCGGAACTGGAATCTGTGGCCTGGGGCTGATCCTGTTCTCTATTGCTGTTAGCCATTGCAGCAACAGAACTGCCATGTTGTGACTCAGCATTGTGAAACAAGCTCCAGAGAGCATTGGTGTCCAAAAGCTCCGTGCTTTTTGAGCTGTCATTTTCTCTTTGTTGATCAGTTGGTTCAGTGCCAGTTGATACTCTATCGCTAGAGTTGTCAACATATCTGGCAACGGCACTGAGATCAGCGCACTCGTTTACAGTGCCAGGGGCAACCGGCCCTTCGGAATTCCGCTGAAGTCCAGAGATTGTTCCGCCTCTTCCGGTTGTTGTGATTCTGCCATATTCACCTACACCCGAGCTGACATGTGTTTCAGGCGGTGATATATTACCAAATCTGAGAAAGCTGAGGTTATTCGGACTAATGTTAGGGCGTCTTCGGAACGTAGATCGCCCAGCTTCTCCAAGATACCCAATCCGGCCACGTCTGTTTCTACCTGATCCGGCAACGCTTCGGTAGGGTCTGGCAGTTCTGTTAAGTACTCTTTGTATCGCAGCACTTTGAAAGCTCGGATAATCGGTTTGTTCGCTTGACCGTTGAATGACCCTAGTACTGCCAAGCGAATGGCTTCGCGTGGCGGAACCATCGTCAGTACTTTGAATAATATCTTGTCCCTGTTGTAAGCTTTTCTCTGGAGCTGGGCCCACTCCTCTGGAGTGAAGTCCAGGTCCAGGAGATTCGCTGCACTGAGTTCCCATCGAACTAAATTCTCTCGTGTCGCCATGATGCAAACCAAATTTGCAAAGCGGAGAGAAACAATTACAACTTTTGAGCTTCCGCAGAAGCAAAATACTGAAAACTGAGATCAAGGCAGCTGCCAAAAATATTAAAGCAAGAACGCCAATGGCAGCGAACGAATTTAATTCGTCCGCGAATTCGGCTTTGTCGTCAATGGTTATTGCTAGGCGCACAGATTCTTTCTATTTCGTCTACTTGTTTCTCGGGTAGGCGACTCTGTGTTTAAAATGAATGCAATTGGGTTAAAACCGCGGTTGAGTCGAGCTAGACTCAACCGGAGTCTAACCCAACTCGAGATCGCTCCAACGAGTAATTTGCCTCCTGAACGCACGTTACAAAATTTTCCAATTAAGAAACCGCTTAGAGCCACCCGCACCGGAACAGCCCGTACAGCGCTTGTACCGGCCGCCCCGGTACGAGCGCTATTTTTCCACCGAAAATAAAATACAAACCACCTTAAGAAAAATACCAACTCCTTAATTAACCGGTCTCCTATCTTTTCACCATTAACAATAAATTCTAGCAATAGAACGCCATTTTTGCTACCACGAAGAACAACTAAAATACCACACTACACATGCAGTTACACACCGCGTTCAGATGGCGCATACACTGCGAGCCCGAGATGGGAAACCCATCCCGGACATGATCGGGCGGAGTAGCATAACTAGACACAGTAGCCGGCTTCGATCAATCCATAAGGGGTACCCGCCAAGGATGGGTGGCAAGGACTTTCAATCCAGGGTAACCTACCTTATATTTAAGGGCTCACACTGTGTGAGCCCTTCTTTAATATTAAATCTAGCATCTGATGCTTACCCTCTGAGGGTTCCTAAGCCTCTTGTGGCTTTTTAAATATATATAATACATATATGCCCCATTGGCCCGGATTTATTTGAGAAAGAATAACAAGTAAATAACAAGTAAACATTGGACACAGTTAAAGTCAAGTTAAAGCAAACATAAAGCATATAAAACATACACAATATACGAAACATACAAAATATGTCATGGAAAATAAAACAAAGCAGTTACTCCTTCAATTTCTTTAACTTCTTTTTAGCACCTACGGTGCCAACCTTCCGTCCGCTACCGCTTGGGAGATCACATCCTCCAGGATTGATGCCCAATCGGTTCGAAACGGATTTCCTTCTGGTAATGACCCCAGAGGAACTTGCGGAACTGGAATCTGTGGCCTGGGGCTGATCCTGTTCTCTATTGCTGTTAGCCATTGCAGCAACAGAACTGCCATGTTGTGACTCAGCATTGTGAAACAAGCTCCAGAGAGCATTGGTGTCCAAAAGCTCCGTGCTTTTTGAGCTGTCATTTTCTCTTTGTTGATCAGTTGGTTCAGTGCCAGTTGATACTCTATCGCTAGAGTTGTCAACATATCTGGCAACGGCACTGAGATCAGCGCACTCGTTTACAGTGCCAGGGGCAACCGGCCCTTCGGAATTCCGCTGAAGTCCAGAGATTGTTCCGCCTCTTCCGGTTGTTGTGATTCTGCCATATTCACCTACACCCGAGCTGACATGTGTTTCAGGCGGTGATATATTACCAAATCTGAGAAAGCTGAGGTTATTCGGACTAATGTTAGGGCGTCTTCGGAACGTAGATCGCCCAGCTTCTCCAAGATACCCAATCCGGCCACGTCTGTTTCTACCTGATCCGGCAACGCTTCGGTAGGGTCTGGCAGTTCTGTTAAGTACTCTTTGTATCGCAGCACTTTGAAAGCTCGGATAATCGGTTTGTTCGCTTGACCGTTGAATGACCCTAGTACTGCCAAGCGAATGGCTTCGCGTGGCGGAACCATCGTCAGTACTTTGAATAATATCTTGTCCCTGTTGTAAGCTTTTCTCTGGAGCTGGGCCCACTCCTCTGGAGTGAAGTCCAGGTCCAGGAGATTCGCTGCACTGAGTTCCCATCGAACTAAATTCTCTCGTGTCGCCATGATGCAAACCAAATTTGCAAAGCGGAGAGAAACAATTACAACTTTTGAGCTTCCGCAGAAGCAAAATACTGAAAACTGAGATCAAGGCAGCTGCCAAAAATATTAAAGCAAGAACGCCAATGGCAGCGAACGAATTTAATTCGTCCGCGAATTCGGCTTTGTCGTCAATGGTTATTGCTAGGCGCACAGATTCTTTCTATTTCGTCTACTTGTTTCTCGGGTAGGCGACTCTGTGTTTAAAATGAATGCAATTGGGTTAAAACCGCGGTTGAGTCGAGCTAGACTCAACCGGAGTCTAACCCAACTCGAGATCGCTCCAACGAGTAATTTGCCTCCTGAACGCACGTTACAAAATTTTCCAATTAAGAAACCGCTTAGAGCCACCCGCACCGGAACAGCCCGTACAGCGCTTGTACCGGCCGCCCCGGTACGAGCGCTATTTTTCCACCGAAAATAAAATACAAACCACCTTAAGAAAAATACCAACTCCTTAATTAACCGGTCTCCTATCTTTTCACCATTAACAATAAATTCTAGCAATAGAACGCCATTTTTGCTACCACGAAGAACAACTAAAATACCACACTACACATGCAGTTACACACCGCGTTCAGATGGCGCATACACTGCGAGCCCGAGATGGGAAACCCATCCCGGACATGATCGGGCGGAGTAGCATAACTAGACACAGTAGCCGGCTTCGATCAATCCATAAGGGGTACCCGCCAAGGATGGGTGGCAAGGACTTTCGATCCAGGGTAACCTACCTTATATTTAAGGGCTCACACTGTGTGAGCCCTTGTTTAATATTAAATCTAGCATCTGATGCTTACCCTCTGAGGGTTCCTAAGCCTCTTGTGGCTTTTTAAATATATATAATACATATATGCCCCATTGGCCCGGATTTATTTGAGAAAGAATAACAAGTAAATAACAAGTAAACATTGGACACAGTTAAAGTCAAGTTAAAGCAAACATAAAGCATATAAAACATACACAATATACGAAACATACAAAATATGTCATGGAAAATAAAACAAAGCAGTTACTCCTTCAATTTCTTTAACTTCTTTTTAGCACCTACGGTGCCAACCTTCCGTCCGCTACCGCTTGGGAGATCACATCCTCCAGGATTGATGCCCAATCGGTTCGAAACGGATTTCCTTCTGGTAATGACCCCAGAGGAACTTGCGGAACTGGAATCTGTGGCCTGGGGCTGATCCTGTTCTCTATTGCTGTTAGCCATTGCAGCAACAGAACTGCCATGTTGTGACTCAGCATTGTGAAACAAGCTCCAGAGAGCATTGGTGTCCAAAAGCTCCGTGCTTTTTGAGCTGTCATTTTCTCTTTGTTGATCAGTTGGTTCAGTGCCAGTTGATACTCTATCGCTAGAGTTGTCAACATATCTGGCAACGGCACTGAGATCAGCGCACTCGTTTACAGTGCCAGGGGCAACCGGCCCTTCGGAATTCCGCTGAAGTCCAGAGATTGTTCCGCCTCTTCCGGTTGTTGTGATTCTGCCATATTCACCTACACCCGAGCTGACATGTGTTTCAGGCGGTGATATATTACCAAATCTGAGAAAGCTGAGGTTATTCGGACTAATGTTAGGGCGTCTTCGGAACGTAGATCGCCCAGCTTCTCCAAGATACCCAATCCGGCCACGTCTGTTTCTACCTGATCCGGCAACGCTTCGGTAGGGTCTGGCAGTTCTGTTAAGTACTCTTTGTATCGCAGCACTTTGAAAGCTCGGATAATCGGTTTGTTCGCTTGACCGTTGAATGACCCTAGTACTGCCAAGCGAATGGCTTCGCGTGGCGGAACCATCGTCAGTACTTTGAATAATATCTTGTCCCTGTTGTAAGCTTTTCTCTGGAGCTGGGCCCACTCCTCTGGAGTGAAGTCCAGGTCCAGGAGATTCGCTGCACTGAGTTCCCATCGAACTAAATTCTCTCGTGTCGCCATGATGCAAACCAAATTTGCAAAGCGGAGAGAAACAATTACAACTTTTGAGCTTCCGCAGAAGCAAAATACTGAAAACTGAGATCAAGGCAGCTGCCAAAAATATTAAAGCAAGAACGCCAATGGCAGCGAACGAATTTAATTCGTCCGCGAATTCGGCTTTGTCGTCAATGGTTATTGCTAGGCGCACAGATTCTTTCTATTTCGTCTACTTGTTTCTCGGGTAGGCGACTCTGTGTTTAAAATGAATGCAATTGGGTTAAAACCGCGGTTGAGTCGAGCTAGACTCAACCTTAGTCTAACCCAACTCGAGATCGCTCCAACGAGTAATTTGCCTCCTGAACGCACGTTACAAAATTTTCCAATTAAGAAACCACTTAGAGCCACCCGCATCGGAACAGCCCGTACAGCGCTTGTACCGGCCGCCCCGATACGAGCGCTATTTTTCCACCGGAAATAAAATACAAACCACCTTAAGAAAAATACCAGCTCCTTAATTAACCGGTCTCCTATCTTTTCACCATTAACAATAAATTCTAGCAATAGAACGCCATTTTTGCTACCACGAAGAACAACTAGTATACCACACTACACATGCAGTTACACACCGCCGGTTTTTTAGTGGCGTGGGGTGGATCGGCTGTGGGCGGGTGTGGTGGGCTTGTTTGTGGTCGGGTGGGTGGAAGGTTTCTTTGGGGTTTGTGGGCTTGCTTGTTTTTTTGTGTTGTCTTCTCTGGGGTTCTCTTGTGGCTTTTTTTCCCTTGTCTTTTTTTTTGGAGGAGGAGTATTTGTTGTGTGAGAATTTTGAGGTTTTTTTTTTTTTGTGGTGCTTCGTGCTCGCTTGGGAGATCTCTGCGGTGTTGGTTTGGTTTTTTGGTTGGGATTGCGGATGGTCTGTGCGGGCTGATCTGTTTCTTGCTGTGCTTGCGCAGAGTGTTGTGATTGGAACAAGCTCCAGAGAGCATTGGTGTCCAAAAGCTCCGTGCTTTTTGAGCTGTCATTTTCTCTTTGTTGATCAGTTGGTTCAGTGCCAGTTGATACTCTATCGCTAGAGTTGTCAACATATCTGGCAACGGCACTGAGATCAGCGCACTCGTTTACAGTGCCAGGGGCAACCGGCCCTTCGGAATTCCGCTGAAGTCCAGAGATTGTTCCGCCTCTTCCGGTTGTTGTGATTCTGCCATATTCACCTACACCCGAGCTGACATGTGTTTCAGGCGGTGATATATTATCAAATCTGAGAAAACTGAGGTTATTCGGACTAATGTTAGGGCGTCTTCGGAACGTAGATCGCCCAGCTTCTCCAAGATACCCAATCCGGCCACGTCTGTTTCTACCTGATCCGGCAACGCTTCGGTAGGGTCTGGCAGTTCTGTTAAGTATCTTTGTATCGCAGCACTTTGAAAGCTCGGATAATCGGTTTGTTCGCTTGACCGTTGAATTACCCTTAGTACTGCCAAGCGAATGGCTTCGCGTGGCGGAACCATCGTCAGTACTTTGAATAATATCTTGTCCCTGTTGTAAGCTTTTCTCTGGAGCTGGGCCCACTCCTCTGGAGTGAAGTCCAGGTCCAGGAGATTCGCTGCACTGAGTTCCCATCGAACTAAATTCTCTCGTGTCGCCATGATTCAAACCAAATTTGCAAAGCGGAGAGAAACAATTACAACTTTCTAAGCTTCCGCAGAAGCAAAATACTGAAAACTGAGATCAAGGCAGTTGCCAAAAATATTAAAGCAAGAACGCCAATGGCAGCGAACGAATTTAATTCGTCCGCGAATTCGGCTTTGTCGTCAATGGTTATTGCTAGGCGCACAGATTCTTTTTATTTCGTCTACTTGTTTCTCGGGTAGGCGACTCTGTGTTTAAAATGAATGCAATTGGGTTAAAACCGCGGTTGAGTCGAGTGAGCCTAAACCGGAGTCTAACCCAACTGAGATTGCTCCAACGAGTAATTTGCCTCCTGAACGCACGTTACAAAATTTTCCAATTAAGAAACCGCTTAGAGCCACCCGCACCGCTAGCCCGTACAGCGCTTGTACCGGCCGCCCCGGTACGAGCGCTATTTTCCCACCCAAGATAAAATACAAACCACCTTAAGAAAAATACCTTAACTCCTCAATTAACTGCTCCTTCTTTTCACCATTAACAATAAATTCTAGCAATAGAACGCCATTTTTGCTACCACGAATAACAACTAAAATACCACACGATACATGACAGTTACACACCGCGTTCAGATGGCGCATACATGAGGCCGAGATGGTAACCATCTCTGATATGATACGGCGGTAGTATACAACGAGACACAGCAGCCGGCTTTGATTAATCCATAAGGGGTACCCGCCAAGGATGGGTGGCAAGGACTTTCGATCCAAGGTAACCTACCTTATCTTTAGGCCTCACCCTGTGAGCCCTTGTTTAATATTAAATCTAGCATCTGATGCTTACCCTCT